>JAULKM010000010.1:5578079-5612753 GCA_032355605.1 Rubia tinctorum
ACCCGACCCGACCCGACCAACAGACTTCGACCTGTTTCAACCCGACCCGTTTCGACCCGACCCGACCCGACCCGACCCGATCAACAAATTTCGACCTGTTTCAACCCGACCCGTTTCAACCCGAACCTGTTTGACCCGAACTCAAATCTGACCCGAATAACCGAATTGACATCTCTATCTGCATACATAAGTTGTGATATGTTTTTTAGCCCCTCTACCCTAGCTAGACCCACCTTGTTCCATATTTTCCATTGCTTGTTGAAGTAACCCGAATAATTTTTTCGGTCAGATGATAAACAAGTAGGAGGGGAGAGGGGAGAGGGGAGAGAGGGAATTCATTCTTCATTATAACCATGTATGGGTTGGAAGAAATATGGAAATAACATAAAAGACCAGGAATCTCGGTGATAAGTTTTACTCATGTCTATTTTAATGCATGCCATTTCCCTTTCACGGTATTTTTTCCTTGCAAAATCCATCATTTCATGTGCTATGATAATGTTCTCCTTAATATTTTGATCTTTCACCAGAACGCAATTGTGCTGGATCAATAATACGGTTCATTACCTTAGATAACCTCTTTTCTAAAATCTTTGCCCACGGTTTGTATTTGACATAGCATAGTGCAATAGGTCTAAATTCCTATGCAGTGGTTGGATTATGATTTTAGAAAAATCCATAAAAATCATCTATGTTTCCACCATGTTCACCCTCATTTGTATTCGAAAATTTCCACCAGGTAAATAAAGCACAGAGACACCATTCGAATAACTACAGGATGAAATCATATTGCAATACTAGGACAAGTTAGGGTAGGTTTATTCACATACGTGCGAAGTACAAAACTACGGTATGTTCTAGCTTGTTTAAATCCCAACATTTATTTCCCACTCTTGCTCGGGAACAAGGTCCGGTTGTGGTTCCTTTATATATGTGTGTGTGTGTGTATGTATATATTATTTTTAAATAATGTAGTTGTCGTAGGTTTAAAAATCTTTCCATGGTAGACGTGATATATAGACAAGTTTCGTTGGGAAATATTGCAATTTTTCAGTTGCATGATGTGAACCATGTATTTCCAAACTTTGTGAATGCATGCATCTGATGAGGAAAACCAAAAGCCTTCCACGAGATGGGAATGGTAAGTTTGCATGTGTCATATTTAAAGCATAAATACATTTTTCTTATCTTATGTGAAATTCTTCTATCTTTATCCATTTTCATATGGATTATGCTGGAGGGCAGGATCCAGCCAACGGTGTTAAATTTATTAAACAATCTGGATGTTTAGGAAATATTTTAGCGTCTTCCACATTGGTGATATTTGCACTATTTTTGGAAGGTGAAGACATGGAGTTTGCATTTGAAAGTTTTATGCTTATGAAGATAAGAGGATTCAATCCGAGGATGCTGATTGATTACTGGGACCGGTTGATAGATATTTATAGGGCTATTTGAATTGGACATGAAACACTCATGAATCGTCGTCGTTCACATTTTTGTAATGAAAATCACACAATCATAAGACTCGTTCAGGGTAATGCATGGAAGCAAACTGATTGGGGTGGGTTGCTCCTGCGAAATACATGTCGCTCCCATTTGTGATGCTTTAGGTCTACGTAACTAGTAGAAAGAACTTAGAAATAATGTAATAGTTCAGGAGTTTTGGACAATAATTATGTTAATGTAAGTTAGTTTGTATTAGATAAAGACCCCTCCTCAACAGTGGACTGCACATGTTCAGCATCTGGAGTTTTCACCTCCTCATCCACAACAAGGTTCAACTGCTCAGAAACATGAGATTTCACTTCCTCTTCCGATGCAGACTTTAGGTACTCAGCAACAAGAGGTTTTACCCCCTCATCTGCAGCCGACATAACTTACTCATCACCAATCAATTTTTCCACCTCATCTGCAGTGGCTTTTATATCGTCTTCAGCAGTTACAAATTGAGTCTCAGCAAGTTCTTCTTCAGACTTAACTTCTTCAAACATAGCTTCTATTTCTTCTTCAAGAATTCTCTCTACAATTAAATAGCACAAGCTTTAATAAATGATGAAAACTTAAGTATCGGAAAATGTAACAATAAAATCTAGACTTACATACATACCTCTTTCAGTACATGCTTTATCAACTTGCTCCTCGTCAACAACATCACCAGAAACACCATGTTCCTCACTACAATAAGCACCAAAAGTTGTTTCAAAAAGTTCATACACAAAAAAGACCGTCTATTCAAAACATCTTAAAACTAGAAATTTTGAACATAACTAACAAGCACTGAAATAGGAAAATATTTAATTTCTTACCCGATATAAAATAGATGATTTATAAAAAACAATAGCTTTTTCTGTGACAACAAAATCTACTGACTTCTTTTTGCTCACGAAGCAGGCCAAACATCGACTCTAACATCTGCTTCTGGAATACTATCAAGTCGATCATCTTCGAATGAATGACTTTGGAAAACCGGGACATGCGACACATCAACATCAATTGGTTTGTTTGGTGAAGAAGAGGGAATAACTCTCTTTCCCGTCTCATCACATGGCGCATACTGGTCTGCCACAACCTCCTAGTTTCGCCTGCAAAATAAAACAATAAATAAATACCTCAGAAGAAACATAAGCTCTCCAATAAAAATTTAAACATCAACAAAATGACAGCATGATAACAAAAAACTGAAGCTTAACAAAAATAAATACAATCTCAACCAGATGCTGAACATCAACACAATCTGATAATATCATAACAAAAACTGTAACTATCCAAAAAAAAGACACTACCAGTAAGAACTGAATAAACATTAATGTCATACACATGAACATCACCATAAAACAACATAACATCATCACAAAAATAAGAAAAGCTAGAACTGCATAAACCAAACGCTAAACATCAAACATATATCCATAAAATATCATCACAATACAACTGACAATCACATAAACCAACAAGACTAGTGAACTTAAACATTTTATAATAACAATATTGTATAAAAGGTAAAGCTCAACAAATGTATAAATAGACTCATCAAAAAATAGTCTATGAGAAGCACTTCCATAAGTGAAACTAAACATAATCATCAAAAGATCAAGCATTAACAAAATCAACAACATGCTAAAAGTCCATTCAAACATGAAAATAATAGCGTCAAAACCAACAGAACTAACACATGCAAAAAATCATCATAAAAACCCTAAACATCATCAATCCCCAAAAAATCCTTTAAAAACCCCCAAAATACATAACAATGCTTTGTTTCATCATGAAAAACAAAGTAATACGGTCAAACACAATAATCATCAAATAAATATGTAAATAAGCACAGATACGCAACATCCAACAACAAAAATAAAAATAAAAAACACTGAAACCCTAATTTTAACAGAGAAAATAACTTTGACATCAGATTTCTCATAAAAAATTGCAACAACGGAGTAAAATATCCTGCGATGTGATTTTACGCTTCTGAGGCTTCACATTTTACCTCTTTGAAGAACTTTCAGGCTAAGAAGCACTCTTAGGCTCAACCTGAGATTTTCCACGGGAAGATTTTGAAGACACCATTTGTAAACACACAAAAGACACAAAAAAGCCTAAAATTGCAACAAAACAAAAATCAGTAACGTAAAAAGAGAAAAACTATTTGAGCCGATAAACCGAAAAGAAGCGGAGGAAGATGAAGAAATTACAAAAAAAACCTATTGATTTTATAGAAATCTGAGCAGTTATCGAACAGTTGAAAATCTTCGAGAAGCAAAAGAATGCAAAGGAGCAGAGAGAAAAAAACTCAAAGAGAAATCTGAAATTTTCAGATTTTATATTTTCAATAAAATTTTCGTTAATTGTTAAACAAATCCCTTGAATTGTCTACATTTATAAAAAGAAATCCCATGCAATTTAAAACTTTCAATAATTATAAATTGACTCTATCTAGCGGTTTGTTGGTATAAAAGCAAGATTTTGTGTTATATCAAATTTATTAAATGTTGGATAATTAAAAGGGAAAAGGCAAAACTAACCTTATTATTTTCTGAAGTACCAATATAACCCTGTAAAATCTGAAAGTGGGGTTCTAACCCTAAGTTTTTCAGCAAATGTGCCGATATAACCTTTTTGCACTATTTCAACGTTGGCTTGGCATTTCCCGGCATTGACCAAACTTAAAAGGACTAAAATAACCCTAGTCTTAAAACTTAAAATTTAATGACGAAAATACCCTAGGGTTCTTCTTCTTCATCTCCAAAACCACAGCAACCAATGCTCCCCCGCCACCGCCACTGCTTGGACCTGCACCACCATCTCATTCGCACCACCACCTCATCCGCACCACCACCTCATACGTTACCGCCGCCACTGCCCGGACCAGCACCACCGTTGCGGCTAGTAACACCACCCAGCACCACCACCGCCACAATCTTCTCTCTAAATCTCAGCACCAACACTCATCCTCGTCGGTAACTAGCACACCGTCGGCTGAGCTCGGCCCAAGCCTAGTTGTTGGAGAGAAAGATTAGACTCACGCCCAAATCCAACACCGGAGGCCCCAGCAACAGAGGCAATGCGAATTTATTCGCCGGCCGCGACACTCCTCTTTGCCATATGCGAATTTCTGGGCAGAAGAGAAGAAGGTATTGGAGTAAGGCACTTTCAGTGGAATTTCTGGGCAGAAGAGAGGTGCCTAGGGGTTTCGGCTGCTGAAGAATATAAAAAAGGAAATGAGGAAGAAAAAGTAGAGGGAGGGTAAAATGGACTTCCAATTTTTAAATTTTTAAATTTTTTTAATCCAAGGTATAATGGTTGGTTTACTGAATTTCGGCCAATTTTAGGTTGTTAGGGTAGGATTAGCACTTTCGCCAAATAATAGGATTTAAATTACACTTTTAATGTTACAGAGTTAGATTGGTGCTTGACCAAAATATAGGGTTATTTCACCAGTTAACTCTGTTTAAAATTTTGTGAACTCAATAAAACAGAAGACAATCACCATAGCTAAATTTGACAAAAGAATAATCAATTTTCCTTAAATTTTGTGAACTTAATATAATAGTGTGCATCCATGAGATTTTGTAAATTTTTTTAATAAAATCAATAATCGGTATTAGAAAAAAAGGTCCAAAACGATTAAAATGAGTGAGATTGATATTGAACATAACTAACAATAACCAATTTATTGTAAAAATATCTAAATTACATGTCAATCAGACCGATCATCTGTACAATTACACATTAAAGGTAAAAAAACTGTAACATTGCCTCCGGGGATATTAACTCGCTTCACGTGAAAATCATGATTATTTGACAGAGAGTAGTGTATCACGCAGCAATATCACTACGCAAAATATGGATCTTCTACAGATGTAACACCACTTTATCCAATCACGATCTATGTTATTCAAGGTGTAAACACCTTGAAAAACATAGATCGACACATCCAAATAAATGAAACCCTTAAAACAAAAACAAAAAACATAACCACCAACACACAAACCAATAGTTGATGTATGTAGACAAAATCCACGCTTATCCAATAGAGTTATGATTAAGAGAGTAATAATTTATAGTGAAACCGTACATTGACTGATGTGACAATAATTAAAAAACAAATATATTCCTAATTAGTTGTATCTTTTAAGGGAGATGATTAATAATTTAGTTTTTCACTTACATCTACGTCATTCACTATTAATTTTCAACATGCTTATCATCCCTTTCCTTGTCATCACTCTATCCAATAATATAAGAAAAATATCAACTAAATACATTATTGCTTTCTCATCCATCCATAATAAGAATATGGGAAAGAGGATCGAATAAAAATTAAGATTTTGAGAGATAGGAGATTGGGGGCGGTGGATAGTTTTTTATAACTTACCATTAAATTACAAACAATTGAACTTTGACTAGGCGGAAACTGTTATCCTTAATCCACCACGAAAACCTCGTTTCATACTTCCACACACAACTAGATAGGCCCTATTTACAGACTTTCCTCGGCGTAACTTTCACTGCAGAACAACAACCTAGGAGAAACCATTGACCAACAAACAAATGGCTTCACTTCACCCCCACTTACAAGGAACACCAACACATGAATTTCGCCACAACCAACGCTAATCAACAAATTTATAATGTTCCCTCATTTTGACCAAGTCATAGTCTAAATTTCCTTATTTCTGGAAGCTCGGGATTCATTCTTGTTTCCTCCTCTCTTTTCCTCTTTGCCTGGGACAAGGAAGATATTGTTTTTGCAGATGCCACTTTTTTCACCAACATTTTCCATCTGGCATCCTCTCCCCTCTTCTGCTGTACCTTCAGCTTGAATTGCCTACCAAAGACAATTAAGTTTCGTTGATCAGATGCGCATTGCAATAGCCGACTAGGAAATAGATATTTTATACTCCCAGAGCAGGCTTCACAGAATCTTTTTCACGTATTCAACAAACATGTTTGACCGTTAATTTGTTTAACTAACGATGACAAACAAAATGTGCCACTTTTAAGCATATTCTCCACTTTGTTTGGTGGAGTTTTGTTTATAAAGTAAAACTGATTAATTTTAAAAAGCAGTGGTAGACCAACTTTGGTCTTTCCTCAAAAAGATCTTTTATTTTAAAACTAAACAGGCTCTAAGCGATTCACCAAACACCAAAAGTTGTTTAGTGCACAAGTAAAACATCTTAAAAGTCATGTCAAAAACACCTTATGTACTCCCCTTTTTATTAAAGGGTCCTGCGATAAATTGTCAAAAACATGTTAACCGCCTATCTTGAATATTGTGAAACACAAAAAGATGAATCTCGAAATGGAACAGAGATGATATTAATTATGTTTGTGAACCTAACACAATAAAAAAAATGAACTGGAAGGAACAATATGCTGACCTACAGACCATAAAGAACCCAAATTCAGCACGATGAACTCATTTGTGATAATTGATGCTTGCAAGAGTGGTTCAAACCGGACCCTACTCAGCCACAGAAAGAAGAAACATGAACATTCATTACCTGCAAAGGGGGACTCTGCATTCATCCGGTCGGTCGCAAATAGAAGAGTGCAGCCTCAAAAGTTGCCACATCCTTTTGCATCTGACGCATCCTCCGTTCACCCTTTTCTTGCAACTGGCAAAGTGTTTAATAAGAAGCTGTAAACCTTGGCATGTTGAGAACTTGCTACATGGCTCTCTCTTCTTGTTCACCTCCATGTCATAAGGTCCGACGCTTGTGCATCCTTCGGTACATATGTGCTCTAAACACACCATTGCTTCGCTCAGCTGCAAATACAGGCTTTGCTCTTGCCTGTGCCTCCGGTTCCTCTTCTTCCTCTGTCGCGCAACAAATCAGAACAGTATTACGCGAGAACGATCCAGAATGTACTTAGTGAACTGATTCATATACGCGCTAAAATCGATGGTTCATCACAATTAGCATCTAACATATTTATTTTTTGTTATAAACTACAGTTATGCCATGGATTCTAATAAAATATCATCAACAGTGAAATGGCCATGAGCTGTCAGACCACAATCTAAACCAAGGATTGTACCGCGATATTTCTCAATAGCACCCCACTTAAATACGGAAAAAGAGTCATCCTTTAAAAAATGGGGTAGATACCATTTATCAATTAGTCAAGTCACATTCTGATTCATTGAATAAAACTTTGCCTTCTCCCCTTTCCCACTTGAATATTCTTCTCATCTAACAAATCCTCAACAATTCCATTCTAAAATGCACACTTTGATCTTATAATACGGACTAAAATATGATTGATCATGAACAAATATAACGCTCGCACATGAAAATTTCGCGGTTAAAGTTAATCAGCGTTGACAAACTACGGGAACAGAGTAGCATACCATTTCGAAAACACCAACACGATTCTAAGCAAATTCAGAGTAATCAAAGACTAAAGAGTTACTGATTTATACCGATTCAGCTTCATCCATGAACTGCAAGATATCAAGTTCAAGCCAAGGATCGTGCTCTTGGAGGAACTTCCAGCCTTCGGACTCCTCAACGGACTTGAAATCCTTCGAAAGCAGCTTCATACACTTCAGCGAAAGATCAGGCGCGTCGCACAACCGCGCCAACTGAATCACATCCACAACATTCTCAGTTGACAGCCGATTCGCCAAACCTCTGATGCACCTCTGTTTCAGCTGAGGCACCAGATACGCATGAGATAACGCCAGCAAATGAATCCCATACTTCCCCATTTGCTCCTCACTGCACCTGCATAATATGAACCATAGAAGGGTCAATTCCGTCCTTCTTCATCCCAATTATTACGTTTCTTTACACTCATTTAAATTGTAATTTGATTCTCTCCGTTTCTTACAGACACTCAATTCTGCGTTAATTTTCTGTGTCCACTAATACTGAGGCTAAAATAGTGGGATGGAGAGTATAGTAAGCTTAGCGCGTGTTCGCAGTACTTACGTGGACGAGTAGAGAAACTGGACGAACACGGAAACGGCATCGTACGGGACGCCGAGAATCGGGATAGTTTTCTCCGAACTCCGGTGCTTGTGGGGCCGATCAATCATGCTCTCAAACACGGGCGACGCTGCCGCCTGAGAAATCGGTCGAAATTCACGTCGTCGAATCAAAAACCATAATCACAGCATTCAAAAAAACTTTTAGAAATCACATTGATTGGTAACTTACAAGAACGGAGGAATGGACTGGGATGCGGTCTCCCCCGGAGGTAGTAATGTTAACGTCGGCAGCGGGGTGTGGTTCGCCGGCGCCGGTCACGGCGTCCTCCATCACCACGGCCACGGGAGAGTGATGTTTCATTTCTTGTCGAGAATTATGAGGTTTGGGACAGATGATGTGGATATGTAAGGATGGATTTGGTAGATATTTTGGAGAGTTTTTATGAACTTGAACGAATGACAGAAGATGATCGCGATGAGAGAATCGAAAACGGATATGGGTATTTATAGGCGGCTTCGTTTGCCGGCTTATCGATGTATTCGCCACCATATCACGGTAAGCCCACGCGCATTTGTTGCTGTGTGCCACACTCGCTCTTAGTTCATAGTAACTTTTAGAATTCACGTTGCTCCATATTACCTGCTTTTCAAATATGAAGAGTCCATTCTGAATTTTAGTCATATAGTCGTATCAAACGTGCAGATTACGAATTGCTTGGAAATCAGCAGATAGATAAGACACATTATAATTAATTGATTAATTAGTTACTACGTCCCAGCTAAATTTGCAAACAATCATTGCTACGTTGTTAAAAAATGTGTTTGACCGTTAATATCTTTACTTACGTTAATAACGGCAAATAAAAAGTTAAAATTTAGATCTACTTGTTACGACGAATCGAACAATATTATATACAATAGTATTATTGTTCATAAATCTATTCAAATATGCTGTCAAACTTTGATAGAAAAAATGTAAAAAAGTAGAAGTGCAAATAGAGGTGGGACAGATGGATTATATTATCTGTTAATTTGAATAGATTATCTAAATTTGTTTAAATTAAACCATGTTTGTGATGGAGTATTATAAAAATTACAAACTTAACCAATATTGATATACTCCCTTCTAGTCAGAGGTTATTATTACTCCCTCCGTCCCAGATTAATATTCACATAATCTTTTTTACATTTTTCAACAAACATGTTTGACCGTTAATATGTTTAACTACGTATAATAATGGAAAATAAAAAATTGATATTTAGAAACTAATTATTACGACGAATTCAACAATATCACATATGATAATACTATTGTTTATATATCTATTCAAATACGTAGTAAAAATTTAACAATATTGACTGCCATATAGTAAGTGTGCAACTTAGTTTGGCACAAATGGAGTACTTTTTTTGCCTTTTTTGCATCGGCATTTATGCATGTTGATAGGCAAGATAAGGGATTGGAATGAGTTGACCCACTTTCATCCTCAAAATAAGAACTTTTGATTGGGACTGACGAAAAGAAAGTAGGAACATTTGACTAGAACGGATGGAATATCATATTGGAATGAGTGGTGGAATCAAAATATATTTAAAAAATTATTATACACAACCTATTATGGTGGGGTGTCTGGTGAACCCCAACTTGTTTATTAATATAAAAAAGGTGCAAATAAAGAGGGGGCTTAAAACCTTACTTCGAAGAAAAAGATACACTCCCTCTGTCCCAGTTGCATTTGCAGAGAGAAAAAGATGGAGTAAAAACTTTGACCACATAAAATGGCAATACTACCCTCACATATTCCTCATTCTACAACCACCACCTAGCACCACTAGTTCATCCGCTGCCACCGACCATCACCTCCAGCTACCACCAATCATTACCTCCAGCCACAAGATTACAACAGGCACCAAACCATCTCACCCGAATCCTTTTGGGAAAAAACTTCATTCCTACTCAATATCAAATCCAAAACGTGATGTTTAAATTGCAAAATTGCCCAACAACAAAACCCAGGAACAATCCATTCTGCTATTTCAATAAATTCAACAAAAATCCAACTAGTGGTGCCGAGGAGTAGGGTTGATGGTGATGGAGCATATGACGACGAAGGATATGGGTGGATGATGATAGAGGAAATGGGTGGATTTTGAAATTGGTGTGCGACAGAGAAGAAGTAGCAGCGATTTAAATTCAAAGACGCGAGAAGGAGATGGAAAACTGAAGAGTGGGAGAAATGAGAGAAGGAGAAGGAAAAGGAAAATTGGAGGAGGGAAGGAGAATTGGAAAAAGGAGAAGGAGAGTTGCAGAGAAAGGGATATGGAGAAATAGAGAAACAGAGGAGAGAAAGATGCGGCTTGGGACAAATGAAGGGAAATGAGGTTTAAATGAGGGTAAATATTATGAACTTCAAGGGTATTGAAGTCTTTTGTTTTGCTGAATTTTACCTAAAATAGGAAGTGTGCAAATTCAGCTAGAACATCCAAAAAAGGAAAGAGTGCAAATACAAGTGGGACGAAAGGAGTAAGACTTCGTAAATACATGAACCTATAAAAAAAACTAGAAGCCAAAGATCAACAAATTTGTGGAAATATCTAAGTACAGAATTGCAATTCCCTAATATGCTACTTGCACCTAACATAGAGTATTGAGCGTGCGCCTAGGCCGGTCTTCATCTTAATGTTCTTCGGTAAACCTGCAAAATCATATAATAAATTTACCTTTGTTGAACTCACAGTCTTTGCATGTGAATCTACAATACAACTGGCCTCTCTGAAAATATATGTAATTGTAAAGTTAAAATCTTTAAGTAGCTTCCATATTTCTCTAATAGTGCAACTCCAGCTCCATGGGATTTTAAAATCCCTTTGTACCATCTTAACTGGTAGCATAGAATCATATTTTATCTCTAAGTGTTTGAAATCATGTTGTGCTGCAAGTTCCAAACCATAGAAAAATAGTTTTAGTCGCTGCTTGTAAACTGTAGTAGTTGCCTAAATACTTTGCAGCTGAGGAGAGAGGCCGACCTTGGTTATCTTTAAGTATAAGACCTGCTCCAGCCTATCCATTACTCACTGATGAACCTTCAGTGTTCAAATTCATTGATGTGGAGTGGTGCCATACCACAGTTCTTGGCTCTGTATACCTTTTCCCGTGTCTTAGAGTCAATTAACTTTGGAACATAGCCACATACTCCATCTGTTCCACTCTAAATTGCTTATTTACTTTTTGAGAGTTAAATTTTGTAAACTTTGACCCTAAATATAAATTAGTATGTAAATAATAAATATATCATGTGAGATATTGTTATATTTGTCTTAACATCTATTTTTAATAATCAAATTTTTATGCGACATTATTATAAGTATCTAGACATATTTTCGGTCAAACATGCTCATTGAAGACCGTAAATAAGCAATTTAGAGTAGTACGGAGGGAGTATATCCCAACACACATTCAGTTTTTATGCCAGAAAAATGTCATTATATAGTAAAAGAATATGCTTTAGAATAGATGTAACATCTGGTGTGATATCATCATGTATAAACCTATTTCTCGAACACCTGATGTACCAAATGACAATACAAGGCAGAATTCTAATAAGATCAACAAGAGTGTGTCTTTTAGCATTCATATTCCGTTAGAAAAACTATCTATCCCACATATATTTAAATTCAGGAGAGACAATATAAAATTTTGCATCAATTAAAGTACATAATTTCCTGATTTTTGGGCACTATGTATGATGAAATTTTCAGATTCAGCTTTAAAAAACAGCATTTGAAAAGTAAGTGGAAAGAGAAATACTCTAATATATCTGAGAAATCAATCAGTATATTATGGATTCTCCAATTCAGAAGACTGATTTTGTGAGGTAGCAAGTTGTGCCATATATTTTAAATGAGAAAACTTTCATTTTATTTGATCTCGGTAATTCATAGGTTGATTTAATTGTGAAGTTTCCATTCTCTATTGGAGTCCAAACTAAAGTATCCTTGTAATCAAGGAATAGAGTGACTTTAGCTTTAATTACATTGAAAACCTAATCAGTGAATCCAATTTGTAAATGTTAAGATCATTCTGATTATTGGAAAATTCTGAGATTTTTAAACCAGGAAATGGAAAATCAGGGTTTTATGTCCATCGGTGATTTAGTGGTCCCAATTTGCTCCATTTAGCATGCCAGAAGGGTGAACTTCCATTCCCTATCTAAATTAAGGAATGTTTAAAAGAAAATTCTTGTATTCCTTTAACTCTTTTACATGTCCCGAAGGTTTTAGAGTTATCAGGCATGGATCACATTATCATTGCCCAAAGAGATAAGTCTAAATGTAGTTTCCATCAAATTTTTATAGAAAAACTTTTAGTCATTATGTGTAAGCTTTTTAAACCCAGTCCATTTTTCTCTGTAGAAAAGAATAAGTTAGAATAGGACCACGAAAAATTTGGAAAACATTTTATGAAGTTTGTATGTAGATTTTAAAACTGTAAGTATATGGATAGAATTGGTGGAGAGAAAATGTTTTATAAGTATTATTCTTCCTGCTTGAGAGGGCGTTTTATTAATACATGAATTAAGTCTCAGGTTAATGGAGTCTATCATTCCTTGATATATATTGTGCTTATTCATTCTAGTGAACATTGGGCAACCTAAGTACTTAAATGGCAAGGAACCAGACATCATCTTTGTTTCTTTCTTGATTATAATTGAGATTCTTTGGTTAGCATATTTTGATAGATAGAAAGATGATTTTTTGAAATTCATATTTTGTGTCGTGGCTTTCTCATATATTTTAAAGAAACACATTAACTTTTTCGTACCACATTTTGAGTATTTCATAAGATTGCAGTGGCATATGCAAAAGATATTGGAGTTACACTTATCATTGATCGAGACAGTTTGTAGTGTCCAATATTGGCATAGTGAAATAAGAAGTTTATACTCTTTGTAAAAGCTTTTGCGAAGAGGATGAAATCCAAAAAAGATAGAGAATATCCAAGCTTTAATCCTTTTGAAGATTTAAAGAAACTAGGAATTCCATTGACTAATACTAAGAAATGAGCGGCACTAATATTTCCCATTATTATGTTTTTCATGGATGTTGGAAACCTCATTTTAATTAAGAGTTTTGATAGAAAATCCCAGGAGGCTCTATCAAAGAATTTCATCATGTCAAGTTTTATGATCATGTTATGCCCATTGTTTTTAGTGTGTAAAAAATTAGTTAACTCTTGCATTGAAAGGAAATTATCTTATAATTCCCTTCCTGAGACGAAAGTTGTTTATCCTGGAGAGATAATCTCATCCATAATGGGTTTTAGCCTTTCTTCAATTAGTTTTGGGAAGATTTTGTTGATAAAGTTACATAAACTAATTGGTCTATAATCTTTGAATGAGGAGAAGACTTATTTCTTAGGAATTAAAACTATCAATGTTGAAGTTATGGATTTAGGAATTGTGGACTGATTCAGGAAGTCATTACTACCACCAGGAGGTCATTTTTTGTGATATCCTAACATTCTCTGTAAAAGAACCCGAGAATCCATCTGGCCAGGGCCATAGGACCCATCCATTGATTTTATGATTCTGGAAAGCTCTTCCGTTGTTACTGTTTCGGTTAATCGTTCTCTTTGATGAGAATTAATCAGTTCGGGGATATTTTCCAGTAACACTGCTGTATTTATCCCCATTGCGTCTTGGTTTTCAACTGTTAGTATATTAGAGAAGAAGTTAACAGATTCTTTTCCAATATCTTCCTGGGTGTCTATCCAGTTTCCCACATCATTTTTTATTAGGGATATTTTCTGACTTTTATGCTTAGTTTTTACAGTGTGATGATGAAACTTGGAGTTGGTATCCCTTTCATTTATGCATTTGATCCTTGATTTTTTTTCCTCTAATAAGTTTCTTGGTTTAAGAGAGCCTGTGTGCAAGCGGCCTTTCCCAGATTGTAAGCATTTAGTGTTGTTTGATTTTTCGTATCTTGAAGATCTTTCTCAGTTTTAATAGTGTCTTCTCAGCACTGGTTACTTTGTCAAATATGTTCCAGAGTTTTAGAGCAGATTTGACATTCCAGTTAGATTTGATTGGATATTCCAAGCATCTTGGATCAGTTTTCTAAAAGTTGGTGATTAGCCCAGCAGTTTTGAAACTTAAAGCTTTTAGGTCCTGTTTGACCTGTTTTGGTTTGATATATGAAGTATCAAGGGAGTATGATCTGATTACTCCCTTGACAGTGTTGAAATATTAGAGTTGGGAAAGGCAGACCACTATTGCATATTAGAAATTCCACCGTCCAATCTTTTTCAGACCCTCCATTTGGGTTTCATCCCAATCCAGATAAAATAAGTATGTAAGTTTGGACAATAGTGGAAAAGGGGTAATTGGACCCGAATTAGGTTCCTAATTAAATCCCTCCCAAGTCACACCTTTCATTTTAAAGGCAGTTTTAAATTGATTAAAAATGGTTTTGCCTTAAATAAATCACTTAAAGGTGATTTCATTGTAGAACCGTCTTTAAATGACTGCCTTTGTTGGGCCTTTTGACCTACTATATAAACTAAAATCAAGTCTATACGGTTTTTTCCCTTTCTTAGTTTTTTTCCACACTCATGCCTCCCCCCTCATTTTCTCATGCATCCCTCCCCCGTTTTGTCCCGCCTCTACCCAAACTCCACCCTCAGCCTCTGAGAGCCATCACCCACCCTCCACCTGCAGCTCTCACCCACCCTCCACCATCAGCCTTCACCTAACGTCGTTGCCACTATCTCGCTCTCCCGCCACCTCCTCTTTCGGTCGACGCTGGAAAACTATCCAGATCAGGTCTTTCGCCTCCACCGCTACCATTCTCCTCTGCCGGAACTTGTCTCTCCTACCTCCGCGAGGATTTCTTTGCTAAGGTATTTCTATTCTTTGCTTGATGTCCTTTTAATTTTCTCTGTGAATAATAATAATACCCTCCAGATGTTGTTGCTCTGCTGTTTCTATTCTTTGCTTCAAGACTGCATCAGAAATAGGTTCCGAATTCATAACCTATTTTGGGTCTGGATTAAAGGCGGTTTTTGAAAAGCCTTTAACCAATTTTGAATAAAGGCATGGCCAGAGAAGACACTTGAATAACTGCATTTAATAAAGAGTTTCCACTAGTGGGATAGTGCTCATGCTGGCTTCTTTCAGGAATTTTTGATTTTTTTAAATGCTTTTAGGGTTAGGCTTATAAGGTCCTAATTATTCTTCAATTTTTTAAATTACATTGAAACCCCCTATAAGACATAGTGGTTGTTTTTTTAGTTTTACAATTGATTTCCGGAGTTTGTTCTTCTGTTTGATGCTATGTTTAGCATAGATGAAGCCAACTGCGAATTCTTGGTTGAGGCTATGGTGCTTAATCTTGGTTAAGATTAGTTGTTCTTTAGTTAAGATGATATCTATTGAAAGAGTGTCATCCCAGAACAACCATATATTGCACTCAGGATCATTATGGTATTTTATGTATCCTAGTTTGAAAGCAATGACTTTAATACTCTCAGATTGCGGTATTGGGGTCAATGATAGCTAGGACAACAATCTTATGCCTTTTTCATGTTTTTTAATCTGATTTGAGTTGGGTTATTTCCAACTCCTCTTGCATTCCATACATAGATTTTTAAAATCTGACATTAGTTAGTTTTTCTTTGGTTCAATGATGAACGGGTTATGACCGTTTTATGGGTTGAAGTGTAGTTATTTTTATTATATTTTCAGGTAGATCAACCTTCAGTGGTGTCTTCAGTATTGTGTTTTAAAAGAGTATCAAACTTATTCTGGGATACAACTAATATGGCTATTGTATTTGAAATAATGAGCTTCTATGGTTGCTTATGGTGCTTTAGTTCAATAGTTGTTACCCAATTGGTTTCAGTTAGTTCAGATGGAGGTTGATTATTGACACCAACCTCTAGAGGCATATGGTTTACTCCTATATGCATGTCACGCCCTGATTTACTTTTATTAAGTACTTTTGAGGATTCAGAAATAGATTGAGTCATAGACCTAGCAGATTAAGTCATTGGTATTGCAGTCGGGGTCTGATCAGTACAAGTAATATTAATTAAGTTTGAGGTATTAGAGATTTTAATTTGATTTATGCCCCAAGATTAATTTAATGTCAAAGTATTATGATCATATGGTATAACAATGTGTTTAGTTATCCTATTCTTATCATTACTAGTATTTTGAGCAGTAAGAGCATCATGGTGTACATAAAAAAAACTGAGATCCCTAATAATGGATCTTGCCTTGAGAACTTGTTTCCAACCCCGCATTTGGTTAGTGTTTATCATGTCATTCAAAATTGTAGTTGAAGGTTTTAGAGTAACATATGATCCCTAAGAAAGAATTTGTCCTTGTGAACTTAAATCCAGTTCAATTGCTTATTGTTGTCCATTATCCTCATTATCTTTGTGAATTGGTTCCCTTGTTGATTTCTGTTTTCCTTACTTATTGAGAGGTGTTTCTTTTTGGTGAACCTGCATAGACTTGTTAGATTTATTTTCTTAGCATGTGAACATACATTTTTTCTTTGTGTGTTGAGCCCAGGGATGAGGGTTTATCCCCCTTACCAATATCCCTGCTCTGTTCATCATTTTAGGGACCCGTTTACTTGTGTTTTGCATTGAAGGGACTTCTGGTCTCTAGGCGATGAAAGATGTTATATTTGTTCAAACCTGCAAGATGTTACCTCGTGGCCAAGTTTCAAGAATTTTGAACAGTAATCTAGTATGCCCTCATATCCAATGTATTGCCAAAACCCTACACCTCTAAAGTTTAACCAGATTCTTTCCAGTCGGGTTTTTAGTAACATCGATTTCTACACAAACCTTCACTACATGAGGTCTAGTTCTTCCTAAAGTGGCCTTATCAACCCTAACTGAGTTGTCTATCAAATGACCTATGGAGATAAGAGACCAATAATCGAAAATGTTGAGTTAAACCGCACATAGCAATCCAACACAGGGGCAGTAGTGGAATCGACATTAGGGTTAAAGTTTGGCATCATTTTTTTCATATGAATTGAGTAAGAGTAAAAGTTCCATACTTTATGTAACCAACATCTATAATAGTCATAAGTGATTGACAAAATTGATTAAAACCTGGAGATTATCTAAAACATGGATCTCCGTTTGACCTTTGAAGCCAGCAGTTTAACAATATTCCTCATTTATCCATTTGGGGTCAACTACGAGAAAACTTACCAACTGGAGTCCACCTCAATAGTGCCTCCAAGCAGTCACATTCATTACCTGTGAAGTTGAAACCCAAGTCACCAAATGATCCATGCACGACTTTGAATTGTAAGGAGTTGAAGGTTAGGGATTGCAGATATAGCGGGTGGATTGATTTGTGTAATTCTTGGTTAATAGCTTGAACATATGAGAGAGGTTTAGGGCCTTGCGGTGGCTTCACCTTAGCAGTGTCGCCAGAGAGGGGAAAATCCAAGATTAGACCGGGGAGCGGAGGGTTGTTCCCGCTTTTATGGAGCAAAACTACAAAAATGAACAACTTGTATCTATTTATAATCTTATTGTGTATCTTCCATTCAGAATAAAAAAATATTAGGAGAGGTTAAATTAAATATCTAAAAAAACATGTTCAAACAATTAATTTAGATTTTTTCCAAACACTTAACCTTTTGTTTTTTCGAACATGGAAGCTTGGCTTGTGAGAGTTTTCAAGGCATTGTATTTCGTATGAAAAAAATAATATAAACATAGAGTGGATCATAGTGCTCGCGACTATCATGCACCTTGAGAAACAAAGTTCACTTTGATGGAGTTGCTAAAAATATTAGCCTCGTCATATTGATCCAGCGACATATCCACTATTGTGCAAGGTACGGAAGTTGCCTACCATTTTTCTATATATATTTTAAAATATTTTTCTTTAGTTAGACCTAATTTATTTTTAATTTTAAATCCATTGTATTCTACGAAAAAATTAAAATTTTAACACTACCTTCAAAGGTAGAATCACCAAATTCAACTGTGACCCATCAAATTAAATTTCCAAATTTGCCCCTTTATTGGGCCTCATCTTTGACCATTGGATTGGAGATTAAATTTTGAGTTGGGAGTCAATAAGTCTTACGTGACAATAGAAATTTACCATTACAAATGATGTATTAGAGATACTCTTAATAATATAATTTATAAATTATACTATTAATTAATAGAAAAATAAAACAAATGTGAAATGCAACTTTTCTCCCATGTCTTCTATTCTTCACCCATCTCTTCATTTTTCTTTATTTCATGTTGTTTTCATTTCCTTATTTTAATTAATTTATTTATTTCTTCAATTATTTCTACTAAAAGTACTCTATTTTTTAGATAGTATCAAAGAAAGTCATTAATTTCCTCTAATCAATATATCTTAAATAGAAAATTTGTAATATGATTATAAGAATACTTTATTTGATGATTGTAATTTATAATTTTTATAGGACTTGATTTTTTTATTAAGCACGTGACCTCTAAATTGCTAGATACGAATCTTATAGATCTTATCTAGCTATCATTTTCAAGCAATACATGTCAAGCCCCACTTGGCGATGGCCGCACGTGAAAGCGATTGGTCAAATTCTCGTGATATTTCTTCTACAAATAATTATAACCATGTATCCGATTACCCAACCTGGACAATTCGAGTACCCGTACACTAAGTACCCAGTTTTTTCACGTCGGGCCATGGCCTACATTTCCAACTACCCGCACGGGTACCTGGAAGTTTGGGTACTCGCATTTGAACACCCCGAACAAAGGGTGAGCAGGAGGTGTTGTCATCTAATCCCATGATGCATTCCATGTCTTAATTAAGAACTGAGTCGACAATCATATAGGTGTCTGTAGAGCATGTAGTAGATGGTGACCAGTGAGTTGCTTTAGATGTGGGTTCTGCAAGGTAGATTGCTGACGGAATAGTAGTTGCTGAGTGATGTGTGATATATGTGTGCTCCCAATTTAAAGGGATGTTGTGTTAATACGGGGAATGCACATCCATACGAATTTAGTTGATTTGACGACACCATCACCTTTAGAACCATGGGAACTGGGCAATACTGGAGAAGTTGCTCATAATAAGGAAACTATTGAGGAACATGTCTGTATAGAGAGACACATATGTGGTCTTGAGGGAGAGGAGTCTTGTAAGCTAGTAGCTTCTCAAATCAGGGCATGTTAGCCTGGAATATTATTTCTGGTTTTACTGTTGTTGAGTAGCATTTCGTGGGTAGTATGAAGGCGCGGTTTTAGCTTGTGTTCTGTAGGTAGACGTAGCATTAGACGGATGTTTTAGTGTCAGGTCCATGAAAGATACCTATTTGGGATTGTTGCTCGGTAGGGGTCAAAATGTGGTACATCTGAGAGGGTGATTAGATCTTTCTTCCTAGCAGATGCAACAGCTACAAAACCTCTACTACATCTTCCTATTCAGAATTTGTACTAGTTTCTAGTATAGTTGCAGAACCCGGTTTTCCAGATTGCATATTCTTTGGACATTGATCTTTCCAATGCCCCTCTGTTTGCAATAATTTTATATATTATCAAGTTTAGAGTCCCTCAAATTCTATCTCATATTACAAGGATTTTTGCGTCCCTTACTCCAGTTAACGACAAATGTTGAAGTCTACTATCTGCATCGGTGCCATCAGCCTTATGGCGTAACTCACTAGTAAGAAGAGAGGACATAACCTCTTCTAGACTCAGAGTCTCTTTACCAACCACAATTGACTGAAAAAAATTATCATATGACAATGGTAAAGAAAATAATAGAATTAAAGCAACATCATCGCTATCAATTTTAATCTCAAGATTACGCAATTTCAATAAATTTGAGTTCAACTGATCACGATGATCCTTGAGAGATGTAACTTCTTGCATAAGCAGACTGAACAGACTTTGCTTCAAAAGCTACTTGTTGGTCAAAGAATTCTTTAGATATAGACTTTCAAGTTTGCCCAGATACCAACAGCAGTTGTTTCACTTGCAACCTCGACGATAACATTGTCCGCCAAACACAACGGAATCGTCGAATGTGCCTTCTCTTCTAGAGCCTCCATGTCAGCATGCTCAATTAGTTTCTTGGATGTCTCACTCTTCTCCGATTTCTTGGATTTCGCCATAGCCAATGACGCCCACAAACCTTACTGCTTCAGTAAAGCACGCATTTTTATTTGTCATAAACTGAATTCATTTCCCCCAAAAAACTTGTCAATCTTCATATTAATTGAAGACATGTTTTTTACTTGCAGAAAAAAACTCACGGCCAGACGTATCAAACCTGAAGACCAAACAATCAAATTAATTAATCACTCCAGTCACCAAAACTGAATGATTTCAATGGTATCAATAAAACCAAAAAAGTTTGATTAGTCCACATTACCAAGTTTGAAAAAGTCAAATTCTTGGGAAACACCGTCTTTCCATAAGCCCCATAAGCTTATGGAATGACGGGGTTTAATAAAAATAATAAAAGGTTAAAGATTTTCGTAGCAATATTAAAAAATTATTATGCAACGTGTAGTAGTTATAAAGTTTCTAACCCGATTCATGCAACCCAAAAATTTATCTTCATTTGTTCTAATTTACACTTTAAACCTTGGTTTTTCCATGACTTATGGAAATATCGTTTTTCAAGAGACGGACTCTTTGAAAAATTAGTTTTAACATAAACCTAAAAAAAGGTTATGGTAAACATAGGTTCAATTGAGAAGTTCGGAAAATATAGAACATTTACGTTAGAGCTATCAATCTCTAACCTAAACCGAGAATCCGATCAGTACCGACAAGATCGAATCAATCCGAAATTCGATCTGATTCGAGAAATATTGACCCGAACTCGACCTGATACGACCACACTCAACCCGAAATTCAATTTTGACCCGAGAAATATTGACCTGTACCCGAACTCGAAACGACCCAATTTAACCCGAAACCTGAATAGGACCCGATAATCTGGACCCGAACCCGCCCTAAACCCAAACCCGAACTCGATCCAACCCGAACTCGATCCAACCCAAACCCGATCCAACCCAAACCTGATTCAACCCGAACCTAATACCCAATAAATCAACTATATAACCTTATGTGTAACCAGCCCAAAACATATGTAGTTATAAAAAGTCAATTAACATTTAATATGGAATCAAGTCAACTTGGTTATGAGTCAAACTAATAAATTCTTTAGACATACTTATTAGAATAAAGTGGAGTTTTTTTATATATTACGAGTTTACGGATATGATTACTAGTACGTAAAGTTAACTCATAACAAATCTGAATACACAAGGTTAAGTTAAAATGCACACGACTAAATTTATAAATCTAATGAATAATAGTCAAATAAAGAGAGATGGTTAACTAAAATTATAATTTTGAATTAGTAATTATAGATAGTCGACTAAATATTAATTTCAAAAATCAGTTAGAAAAGTATTGTAAAAATAATATTTAATAAATTATCACAAAATCTTGTTATAGATCAAGTAACTGTTAGATGAGGGTATTTAATAATTAGTGAGACTAATAAGAATACTTGATATTTAGTGAGATATATATATATATATATATGTATAATTATGATAACTTTTAAAATAGCTCAACATAAAAATAATTATTTTAAATAATTTGAACAAAATACAATAAAAATAAATATTTTTATTGCATTTAATATGTAACGATTTCTAACTAGACTAATTATTTCATTTCATTGCTCATATAGTTTTCCTTAAATGACTAAACTTAAAAATTGTAAATAAAATTCTTTATTTTCAATTTAAATGTATAACACAAAAAGTACACAAAAGTAATCATGATTTTTTAATTAATAATACCGAGCAACGCGCGGTAGGCCTTCACTATTTTTTATTTTAAAAAATTAGAATAAAAATATTTATTACAATACAAAAATGCACTAAAGTTTTTTTAAAGGGAATTGAATTCAATGAATACTCAACACTACTATTCAACTAAGATAGCAGGCACAAAAGCGCCTCTTACATATTTATAGAAAATTACACTATGGCCCAAAAAATTACGACATTATCATTCTCTCCAAAATACACAATTTTTGTTATTCTTGCATAAATATATAAATAGAAAACAAATGTTTTTTTTGGTAAAATGTTATAAAGCGCTAGTATATGTTCTAGAGTAACTTTAAGTTGATTACTTAGAAGTAAGAAAGAGAAATTGAAAAGTATTACGGATATGTTCTTTTGCCCAATTGTTGATAAATATTTTTTTACGGACTTGAATAATACAATGGGGTGTATAAGGTATCATCACATTCGAGTGGATTTCAATTTGGAGTTACGAGTAAAGTTTTTGCATTTTGCACTTAGATCCCTCCAAGAAAGTTGGAATTGTCGAATAAAAAAATTGGCGATACCAAAATGAAATTCAATAATGTACGATTGCGACTTTGAGATTTGGGCATGGATGGATGAACATAAGGGTCTTGGAAGTCAACATTGAATACTTCTACATAGTCTTGAAAAATGACACTGTGGCCCAAAATTATGTTACCCCATTATCCGTTATTTTTGTTATTCTTGCCTAATATAGAAATATTAAATAAATGAATTTTTTGGTGAAATGTTGGAAAGTGCTAATGCATGTTCTAGAGTAATTTAAAATTGATTAGTTCAAAATAAGAAAAGAAAATCGGAAATGATTACGGATATGTTCTTATGCTCGATTGTTGATAAATATTATATTAAGTACTTGGAAAATACAATGGGGTGTATAGGGTAGCATCATTTTCGAGCGGATTTCAATTTGGAGTTACGAGTAAATTTTTTACTTTTTGCACTTAAATCCCTCCGAGAAAGTTGGAGTTGTCGAATCACGAAATTGGCTACACCAAAATGAAATTCAATAATATATGATTGTGACTTTGAAATTTGGGCATGTATGGACGAACAGAAGGGTGTCGAAAGTCAACATTGATTACTTCTGCGCAATTTTGGAAAATTACAATGTGACAAAAAATCATGTTACCTTATTATCCCATTGCTCCAAAATACATGATTTTTGTTATTGTTGACAAAAAATATAAAAATATTAAATAAATCATTTTTTTGGTGAAATGTTGGAAAGCGCTAGTTGATGTTTTTGAGTAACTCATACTGTAAACCCATTTTTCAAAACTTTTTTTCCTATTATAGCTTGTAAATTTGGAAATTTTTCTATGTATCGAGCACCGATATTCGTCAACATATCGGTGCCTATACAATTATAATGTAGCTGTGTGGGGTTGCCTCAAAGTATTTTTTAAAAATTTAAATTAAATGCAATCATAACACCTGTATAGACGCTAGATATTTTTCCACCACAATTTTAAATGCAAAAATTATTATTCCGGTCATTGGCACCGGTATTATCACCTATATATGTCATTCAACAAAAATCGGTGCTGAAAAAGATAAAATTCAAATAAATCTTCTCGATAGGCACCGGTATCTTGCACGGTATTCAATGAACTGGTCCTGAATTTATTTATAGGCACCAGTATTTTGTTTCATTTACCAGATTACCGGTGCCTATGAATTTTCTAACACCAATATTGCTCTCCCAACAATGACATAACACGCCTATATACATGTTTTCCAGTAATGTATAACTAAAATTTACAAGTTACAACAAAATAAAACTTGATAATAGTGCAGTTGTAACAATAATACTATTGAAACCCAACCTAAACTAAACCAATCCAAATTTAATCGGATAGAAAAATAACCCGATCTAAAATGAACCAACCCGAATTATATATGAATCAAATATGAAACATTATAAAAAATAACTAACATGATCAGACCGAACAAAACTTCAGTACAAAAAATGACACGACAATAACCCGATCCGATCTAACTCGATAATAGTCTGACCCGACCCGAACTTATCCGAGTGTAAAAATTACACGACAGTAACCCGACCCGATATTAACTCGATCCGACACGACTTGGCCCGAGGAAAAAAAACTATCACATTTTCAACCCAACACGACAGTATCCCGACCTAACTCGAGCCGACACAAAAAATGAAATCAACATGTTTCAACCTGACCTGTTTCAACATGACACTTTTCCAACCTGACACGAATCCAACACGATAACCTGAATTGACACCTCTACTGCAAACCTATGAGATGACGTTGGAACAAACCACAAAGAAAGCACAAAAGGAGTTAGCTTTCAAAACCTTGTCATCGAGGATCATTCATGAAGTTAATAGTGATGATGGTACTGAAAAACTTACATTTATCACTACGAATTTCTCAATAATAATGAAGAATGCGGTGAATAAAAAAACACAAGAAAGATTCAGCGACAATAGACCTTGGGCACAAGATTGTGGTAATAATCATGGAAGACGAATGGAACAAACCAATCAGCAGTTCTCAAGAAATCAGAGTGATGAAATAAAGTTGCCAGGAAGAATTCAATGTAGAGAATGGAGGGATATGGACACATCCAAATTAAATGTGTTAATACTCAAAAGAAGCAAGGATAATCATATGTAACTCATGGAGTGAAGATGAAGAAGAGTAGAAAGATGAAGAGGATTTTACCAGCAATAATGTAGCATTTGGAGAAAAAATTGACGATGGATCAGATACTGATGATACATGTTCCAACATGGAAAAGACAGAAAAGTGTGTATGTTCCAGCACAGAAAAGTCAAGTTTTGATAACTGCTCTAGTAATGACGAAGGCCAGGCTGTGGGTGATGAAGAGATCTACACTACATATGAAAACATGTATGAGATGCGGTTGAAAGTTGTTGACACAAATAAAGCGTTGAAACAGAGAAGAATCAACTTGATGAGAAGGAGAAGGAGTTGCTAGTTCTAGTAATAAAACTCAGAAGAAAGATTGAACAATTAAAACCAAATCTAAGTTCAAAAACTAAGAGAGCTGAAACGGCTGAGACAATAATTACCAAATTGAACACTAATAATGTGAAACTAGATGATATACTGGCTATGGGGACGAACTTTCATAATCGACAAGGAATTAGCTATGACAACCCATCGAGCAAAACTGTAGACTTCAAGTTAGAGGTTAAAAAAAGAAGAAAAAAGTGATCAAGATGCGACAACTCAAACCTTTTATGTGTAGCTACTGCATTTATCAATGTTACACTGAGGATCAACTATTAAATTACTCAAAGAAATCATGAATGGATCGATAACTGTCTGCATGTTCCAACATAGACGATGTCCAACGATCAAAGATGGTCAGAAAGGCATGGGTTCCTAAACGCGCTAATACTTGTCTTGTTGCTCATACTTCTCCTATTGCACACTCTAGAGACTCTTGTTACTTTTGGCGACGGGAAGAAGAGTTGAGTAGTTGGAAAGGGTGAATTGCAGATCGAGGAGTTCCATGTCTTTACAAGTGTTCTTCTTGTTGAAGATCTGAAGGTAAACCTGTTGAGTATTAGTCAATTGTGTGATGACAATATAATTTTAGAGTTTCATAAAGACAAATGCACAGTGAAACATGGTGAAGATAAAGTACTCTCAGGTATTCGATCGTCAGATAACTATTACTTGCTAAAATAAGAAGTGAAATGTCTGAGTTCAAAACAAGATGAAGGAACCTTGTGGCACAGGACGCTTAGTCATATCAACTACAAAACCCCGGTAAAAATTGCCAACTGGAAGGTCGTACGAGGTATGACTACACTCACTAACAAAAAGGGTATTGTGTGTGGACCATGCCAACAAGGTAAACATATTCGATCACCTCACTCATCAGTTCAGTATATCACCACCTCAAGGAATCTTGAATTACTTCATATGGATTTAATGGGTCCATTCAATACACCTAGTGTGAGTGGTAAGAAGTATATCTTTGTGTGTGCTGATGATTTTCCCAGATACACTTGGGTGGCACTTCTTAAATAAAATTTGATATTGTGGATGTCTTTAGAAGTTTGGTGATCAAGTTAAGAAAGGAAGTCCAGTTGGAAAGATTGTCAGAATTCGTAGTGATCATGGCAGGGATTTCAAAAATTCCCAGTTTAGTAATTTTTGTGATGAACTTGGCCTTCAACATTAGTTCTCTGCACCAATCACTCCTTAGCAGAATGGAACTGTGGAAAGGAAGAACAGGACTCTACAGGAAATGGCTCGATTCATGCTAGCTAAGAAAGGAATTTAGAAGAAATGGTAGGCAGAAGATATTAATACAACTTGCTACACTATAAATTGAGTTTACCTTCGTCCATTCACAAGCAAAACTTTATATGAATTCTGGAAAGGCAGGAAGCCAAATGTTTCATATTTTCATGTGTTCGGAAGCAAGAGCTATATCCTCAGAGATAGAGGTCAACTAGCAATGTATGACAGTTGCAGTAATGTTGGAAATTTTCTTGGATACCCTGTGAACATACGTGCTTATCGATTGTACAATTTTCATTCAAATGCTCTTATGGAATCCATAAATGTCATCGTAGATGATTATGATGATAAACAATTATCCACTAAAAGAGAAGATGAACCAAATCTAGACTATGTTCCAACATAGATTACTCCATCTGACCAGCCTGACTATGTTGGAACATCAGAACCTTCAAATAGTCCTGCTGAACTTGAAGAAGTCGAGAAAGTTGGAACATCCACTCCTACTTCAACATCGCATATTCCAACATAGGTGCAACATGAACCAAGTATCAAGAGATCTCGTGCAATTTCCCAGGTAAACTACAAAGAACTTGCAGGATTTCAGTGTTTTATCTCTCTCATTGAACCAAAAAATTACAAGGAATCTTTAGTTGATGAATATTGGATTGCGAAAATGCAAGAAGAACTTGGGAAATTTGAACGGAATGATGTATGGTATCTAACTCCTTGACCCAAAGGTGTAAATGTTATTGGTACAGATTGGATCTTCAAAAACAAGTCTGATGCTGATGGCCATATTACAAGGAACAAAGCAAGATTGGTTGCTCAAGGATATACTCAGGTTGAATGAGTTGATTTTGATCAGCTTTCACCTCAGTTTCCAGATAGATGTCAAAAGTGCTTTTTTAATGGCGTGTTAAACGAAGAAGTTTACATGGAACAACCTAAAGGATTTTAGGATCCTCACTATCCACATCATGTGCATAGACTCAAAAAGGCACTGTATGGACTTAAGCAAGCACTAAGGGTGTGGTATGAACAACTCACTAACTTTCTCATTCAGAATGGTTAACATAAGGGGGAGTAGATCGCACCTTATTTGTGCTTAACAAATCATCAAAAAATTTGATTGCTCAAATTTATGTTGATGATATTGTGTTTGACTCAACTTCACCATCTATGGTACATGATTTTGTAACTTTAATGCAGGGTGAGCTTGAAATGAGTATGATTGGAGAAATCACATATTTTCTAGGATTTCAGGTGAAGCAAAAAAAGAATGGCCTATTTATAAATCAAAGTAAGTCTTGAATTTGGTGAAGAGGCTTGGACAGGATAATTCTCGAACTGTACGAACACCAATGGGGCTACTGACAAATTGGTTAAGGATGAGAAAGGGTTTGGAGTTGATCACAAATGAAACAGGAGTATGATTGGGAGTCTGTATATATCTTACAGCAAGTCAGCCAGATATATGTTTTAGCGTAGGAGTATGTGCAAGATTTCAAGTTGGTCCTAAGATATCTCACTTAACTGCAGTAAAAAGGATAATTCGATATGTTAGTGGGACTTCTGAGTATGGAATATGTTATTCTAAAAATCAAGACTCTCATCTAGTTGGTTATAGTGATTCTAATTGGGCTGGTAATGCAGATGATCTTAAAAGAACCACATGTAGATGTTTCTTTTTTGGTACGAATTTGGTATCTTGGTATAGTAAGAAACAAAATTCGATCTCCTTGTCAACTGCTGAAGTTGAATATCTTGTTGCTGGAAGTTGTTGTGCACAATTATTATGGATGTAACTGATGATGAATGATTATGGAATTTAAGCAAAGTCTCTAAAGGTGTTATGTGACAACAAGAGTGCGATTGATATATCAAAAAAATTTAGTTCAACATTCTCGAACAAAGCACATTGATATAAGAAACCATTTTTTTTAGATTTGATTGAAAAGAAGGAAGTGGTGGTTGCCCATGTTCCAACATCTGAGCAGTTTGCAGATATTTTTACTAAACCTTTGGACATCGCAAATTTTGAACTCCTCAGACAACACTTAAATGTATGTCGGATTTGAGGTATTTTCATTATCTTTTAATTTTTAAAATTATTTTGTGTGAATAAATTCATATTAACACAAAAAATAGAAATAAGAAAAAGGAGAACAAATAAAATTTAAGGTAAGGAGCTATATTGGAATTCATGTAGTTTGACATAAATTGACAAGTGAGGAAAAGATAATGATGGTTTTTATATGGGAAGGAAAATTATTGGTGAGGGTAAAGAGGTAAAAAGGAAGAAGTTAATTCTCTTTCAAAAAACAAATTCCTTCTCCCCACCTTTCCTCTATTTGAGATTTCTCATTCCTTGTCCCCAACCATTTTTCGAATTTCAGAAGACTTGTTGAGAGATTATTACGGATATATTTGGGATTTCTTTGCCGAATTGAAAGCACTATACCTAACAGAATTTGAGTTGTGTTGAAACACAAATTCATTTACTCTCAAATCCTTCTCCTGCAAAAATTCTCTAAACCCCAAAAAGCTTCAATGGGCGAACAAGTTGAATTTCCGATTTACCTAATTATATCAATTATTATTACCATGTTTCAACATAACCTATCTAACTAAGTGTGCAATAAAGTAAAGTATGAACATATGAAACTTGGTTACGCGGTTTGGTGAAATTCACCTACATCTGCGGGGCCTGACCCAACTTAGAATGAATCCACTAATCAGAAAGATACATTACAAAGTACCCCGTACAATTATACTTTATCTTATGTAATTTTAACATGTGAATTCTGCAAGTTGCCCTTGCTACAGATCCGCCTTGAACAGACTCCCCCTGACCTCGAAACTCGTCGACGCTGGATTTCCTCCTCCTGTGGAATTAAGGTATACGATTATAAACTTAATCAAACGGTTATGATCATGTTGGAACATAGATGAAAGATCTTGAGTACTTCTCAAAATATCAAAAACCTGGATGCATATTTTCTTCAATTGAAAGCTCTTTTTAACTCAACCAGAATGTCTTCTATTTATGCTAGCTGAATGCATCTTTTTATAGTGCAAAAATAATTCCTTCTCCATCTTAAATTCTGATAACAATCAAATCCATTGGAGATATGAATTATCCAATCCAATCTCTTAAATAAAGAAATTAAAATATATTCTATTCAATCAAACCAAATCCTTTGCTAAAAGGATATTATTATCAAATCAATTTCAATTTCCATAAATCCAAACCAATCACATAAATGTAGAAATTGATGTATTCTTCAGTCACAACTTATGGACGAAAATATTTCTTTCAAGGATTTCTTCATGAACTTCTATATATCACACAAATTTCCTTCTTTATTGTTTCAACACAAACTATTCCATATTTACTTAGTTTTCACAAATTTCCAATTAACTAAATATGGATTTACACAAGGGTTCAAGAAGATGCATGAAATGCTATTGTTCCCATTCAATGGAAGAGCTCAGAGGCCGAACCATTCATCCATGATCATCCCCTACAGACCAAAGGTAACTCATCTTGATCCTCCCAGTGCTCCCATGATTAAAGTGAATAGTATGGAGTTCGGATCTGTGTTGGAGTGTTTATACTAGCATCGATTGAATGATCTAGCTATAGATTTTACTGGGTTTAAGAAGTTTAAGGGGAGTTTGTTTGAAGTGGATATAAATGAGCTAGTCACGGGAGAATTTGATGATATTGAGAAATTGGAGAAGCGAAATCTAAGGCTAATTAAAGGCTATTTCTTAAGTCGGATGAAGAAGAGTAATTTACTGTGTTTAGTACTGCTTCTTTACCATGTAATGTTCATTTTGAGGAAATTGAAACTCCTGTAGAGGAGACTAAGGAGAAAGAGGAAAATGAATATAAAATGAAAGGTTATGCTAGTATGCATTCAATAATGTATTATGATCATAGAGTTGGGAAGATGAATGTTGTGCTAAGGGCATCCTAATTGATTGAGATAACTGACAGTGAAGATGAGAGGAGTGCCTGATATGTTCCAACATATGAAGCAGAAGGAGAATATGCTGAGGCAATGGAAGTTCATGTGCCTGGTTCAGGGTTCATTGTTGCTGATATGGGTGGTCAGGATTATCAAGTTGATGTTGATCAGGTTCACATCTCTGTTCATATGGAGGAATTTGTGGCATGAGAGACATGGGGAGATGACCCCATGACTATATAAGCTTAGTATGTTGGAACACAGGAGGAAGCAATCAAGATTGAGCATGTTGAGAATGTTCCAATACAGGAAATCGAGTTGGTTTACTCTAGTGATAAGGTCTTGGATGAGTTTATACAGACCAAAGTGGGAAAGGCTAAGAGCAAGGAGCCCACACCTAAGTTATCTTAGCCATTAATGAAGATCAAGAAGGAAAACTCTGCTCCAACACCAAAGAAGATGCCTATACTTCCTCCACCTCCAGTAAGTGATGCTCTCTCAAATATTTTTTAAGATGACGAGTGTAAGGAGATGTGGAAGGTATTTTCTCAGAGGAAAATTATTCTTTAGAGACCAGTAGATCTAGCTACTTACAGGGAGAATGGATTCTCTGCTTTTCTGGAACTTATTGAGTTGAAGTCAACAGCTACACTACATCAGAACTACAATAAGAAATTAGTCTATGAGTTTTACTTAAATTTTATGGCTGGAAATTTAGAGAAGGATTCCCCATGGTGTGATAGGGCTTATGCAAGAGGAAAGATTATAAACTTCCCAGCTGGTAAAATTAACAGGCTGTTGGGACTGAAAGCTCCAGATTTTGATGGGGTATTTTGTGAGGAGTTGAGGGTCACCCTAATGACCAAATTTTGGCCAAAATATTTGGTGGTTATCAAACTCAATGGCTAGCTCAAGGGTATGCCTAGGTGTCTTATTTATGCTCTAGATCCTTCTGTTTATATCAGATAACAGTCAATTGCTAGATCCCATTGACCAACATTACTGCCCTTACAAGACAAATGGCTAAGTTATTGTACTGTATTGGAACAAAGAAATCAATAAACTTGGGGTTACATATACATCAAACTGTTTTGAAGCAGGTTATTTCTCCCAAGGCCAAGAATGCACTAGTCTGTCCTTTCCTTATTTCTGCTTTGGTAAGAAGTGAAAGGGTGAAAGTTAAGGCTGAAGATGAGAAGGTGAACACCGAGTTTCTTCAGCCCAATAAGAAGATCTTTGAAATGGGGAAAATACATGATCTCCCATGGCACCTAAATGCTTCAACTTAAGTTGTGGACGAAAAAAAGCCAGAATTGCAGCCATGGATGCTAATTTAGGAGCTTTGGCCATTCAGATTGCAGCCTTGAGGCTGTAGAGATTGTGTTCCAACATAGTGAGATTTTGGTTTTAGGAGGAGCTATTTTTTTAAATTTATTTCTTTTTTGAGTATATTTGTTGCCTTTGGCATATTCATGACCCTCGTGGGGAGAATATCTGAGGATTTTTTATATAATTTTATGGTGATGTTATATGAATTATTTTCGGATTTGGTTTTCTTTCGGCATTCTTACAAATTCAAATTCAGTACTCAGTCTATGTTCCAACATGAGGGAAATTCTGGAGATTTTATGTTTAGTAGTTGGAAGATTTTCTTTGTTCTCTTAATTCCAAAATGGTTGGCTCCACAAAATGCCAAAGGGGGAGAATGTAAATTCATGTGATGTGCGTTTATTATTTAATTGGCATTTGTGAACAAATTTGGAAAAGAAAATTCCATGTTGGAACATACGGAAAGCTGAAGCCTAAAAAGATTTAATCGGTTGAAGAATATTGTGAGGATATTGATTTATGGAAGATTGGAGATTTCTCAATATTGATTTAAGCATGTGGTTGAAGCATATTGAATTTATGGAAAATCCATTTTCTTAGGGAATTGGATTTATGGAATATTATGGGATATGCTGAGATAAGGAAAATTCCTTTATTTAAGGGATTGAGATATGCTTCAGAAGTAGATATGAAATTGGAATATTTTGAAGACAAAGGTGGAGATTTTCGATATGCTCATGGACTATAAATAGAAGGCATCACGGTTGTGTTACTCACGAATTTATTTGAGAAAGCCTACATCCAGATTTCCAATCTTTCCAAGAGTACTGCGAGAGCCAGAATACATATGTTTCAACATACCGTAACTTGTTTATCAAGTTCAGAATCATATGCCTTAATTCCTCGAGAGAATGAGATCCACCATCGACAACTTTTGAGGTCAGATGAAGTCTGATCAATGCGGATCGGTAGCACGGGGAGTTTGCAGAATTCACACTTTATAATTACATAAGATATGTATAATTGTATGGTGTACTTTGTACTATATCTTTCAGATTAGTTAATTCATTTTGAAATGGGCCTGACCCCGCATATTTAGGTGATTTACACCAAACTGCGTAACCAAGTCTCGTGTGTTCATGCTTTACTGTATTGCAAACTTTGTTAGATAGGTTATGTTGGAACACAGTATTAATAATTAAATTAATTAGGTAAAACCAATTTTCAAATCTTCTCAGCAGGATTGCAACTATCAACTACTTTGAGGGGTACGACCTCATTATACTTCCTCAACTCGAAATCTCTCAGAAGAGTCTGTATTGCAGGATGATTGCCATTCTGCCAGGAATTCAGCTCCACATTCTTTTCATGAAGATCTTTTAAGACTGTTTGCATTGAAGGGTGACTGTCGTCGCGCCCAAAATCAAATAATGTATTGAACTGTTGTCAGTCCAACATCATCTTTATCATGTCTCCTCTAGCATTATTCAGTTCTACTTTGGTTTTCAAAATATCTCGGCAGGCACATTGTAACTCTCTTTTTAGTACATTATACTATGAAGATAGGAAAATAACCAGATTAAAAGACAAAAACAAAATTTCATTCAAATTTAAGATTATTCAAGTACAAAAGAAGGCCTCGAGGTAAGATTATACAAGTTATCCCACCCTATTAGTATATTCATTAGCAGTCGGAGTTGTTTCAGTAGCAGTCTTGTCCACCTGGTCCTCGACCACATTGTACTCTCCCACCTCGATTTATTCTTTTGAAATGGTGGTCTCGAGAGAGATAGTGCGGAGCTCTTCTTCTATATAGAATACCTTTGAGGACTTTAAGAAGTATTAAAGAGAAAAATTGATACCTCCATCCTTAATAGCTTCCTCCCATTTCTTGTCTAAATATTCACTAGCATTGGGCTCGAGGAAAGACCTCAGCTATTCAATCTTGTCTACCGGAAGAAGGTTTGAGAGTTCAGGAAGGAGCTCATATTCAATTAAGGAATGATAACCAATGTCCTTTGCACATTTGAGAAGATAAAAAAAGAAGTTGTAAAACTCTCGAGTCTTCACTAATTTGTTCTTGAAATCCTCAAGCAAAGAAGCCCGAGCCTCGGGACCTTGAGTTTTCTCCAGGTTTTCCTTTTGGGGTACAAGCTTTATGTTTTCAGTTTGGAGGGCCTCATTACTCTTTTTGGTTTCCTTAAGCTCTTTCCTCAGACGGAATAACTCACCATCCTTCTCCTCAACCTCTTCCCTCGCATGAGTTAGCACGGATCTCTTCTCCTGGACCTCCTTGCGTAACTCTTCTTGTTTGGCACCCAGAACTACCAAAAAGGAAGGAAAGGAATGGGACACATGATACATAAAAATAAAGAGATAAGAGATATAAGAGATAAAAGATAAGTTATTAGATAATGAATCAAATATATAAACGAACCTCGAGGTCCTCACCTGTCATCAGTTGTTTATACCCCTTTCGAAGGGTAAGATATTTGAGAACATATAAGAGCACCCAAAGGGTTCGAAGGGGTTTGGGTTAATTCAATATAAGAGCACCCAAGAGGTTCGGAGGGGTGTGGGTTGATTGAGGACTAAGAGGGGTTTGAAGAGTTTGATCATTCTTCCCCTTCTTTCATAACTCATTTGAGGAAATTCCTTATAGGCTTTTCCTTTTGAGCCTGTCATCAGTTGTTTATACACCTTCACCCTGCACGAGGGTATTTGGCTCAACCGGGCGAGGATTTCTAAGATTGTCTTTTTT
>JAULKM010000010.1:5618619-5631194 GCA_032355605.1 Rubia tinctorum
ATGCATGAGCTCTTTTTTGCCATTTGAGGAAAGATTTGAATTGTGCCATTTTCTTTGGGACGGACGAAAATAGAAAGCGTGTCATTTTCTCCGGGACGGAGGGAGTAGTAGATAATTTGGAGGTATGTCTACCTAAAGACATAGATAGTAATTGTCTATGGATAAAACCCTTCCAATATTCCACGCCATTGCTCTATGAATCTTGTTCGTCCAAAAGTGGATGGAAGAATATTGAATTCTCCAACAACTTCTATGTTGCAAAGAAAATCCAAAAATTATACAAAACTATGTGTTAACCCAATTAATATTTTGAAAAACATTAAGAAACAACATGTTGGAAGCAGTCTCCCAGTCATCCATGTCATGTAGATGAGTTCTTACAGATTCTCAAGCTTTGTCTTTACATCCTTGACCGTAAGTTCCAGACAATGGTGATTCAGATCAACCGAATGTCTCCCGATGAAGCTTTCAAACAAAGATTTAATCAATATAAACTAAAAGGAATCAACAACAAATATATATATATATATATATATTTGTATTGTACATCATATTAATCGAATAATAAAACAAACATTATTAGTAATTAACAATCCATAACTACACATTAAAAAATGTAAAACAAACATGCATTCACAAAAACAAAGACTCCAACTACCTTTGTATTGTTAAGACCAAGCATTTCCATGGAGGCCTGCAGATCGACAAAATCAATCTTAGCCCCAGCTCTTTTGACTACTTTAAGCCGCCATTTCCATGACTAGAAGAACCGGCCCTTGCCACACCGGAAAAATAAGTGCTTCATAAATGGAGATGTTGTACAATGGGATGCCAGTAGATTCTAAGGAAACGACGAAGATGGGACTGTGATGTGTGGTGGAGATGAGGCACAGGTGGTGGTTCGAGGGTTTGAAACAAGTTGAGGAATATGGTGGTGGAGTCGTGGACAAAAAATGACGGAGAAGATGATGAATGTCACCATATTGTGTTACTGATGAATCCATACAAAGTATATATGGGAATTGATGGGGGAATATGAATGGTTTTTTGGAACATGCAAGAGAAAAAGGGTTTTGGAGAAGGGGGATGAGTGCGTCTTTTAATATTTTATAGGAGCGGGGAGACAGTTGTAATAAATGAAGTCACTTTTACATTACAAGGAAGATGAACCGCCATATAATATTCTACTGTTGCACCACACTAAGATTGTTCCGAAATTGAAACAACCATTGGTTGTAGTATAAACTTTGTTTGTTACCGTTACGAAGAGGAGGAATCTAACAGAGATGAAGAGGACGAAGATGCGGAAAATGTCACATTGTGCTTTTGTGCTCCCTTAAAATGCCACTACATGTACCGAATAATTAATGATCATGTTAATTTTTTTAATCATTTCAGGATTAATGATGGGATTGTAATGTCACATTTACACAATACAGAGTTGTTACATTACGTGGTCGAAAAAAAAACAAATGTGTGAAAGTAGGTGGACTCAATATCAAGTTAAGCATGATCGTGAGTGTCATGTTAAGTAACAGCAAAAATGAATTACAATAGATGAAGTCAAAGTTTACGATTTAAGTTCTGAAATCGGATCTTTGAAACAAGGACGAGATTTACTGCCGCCACTAATGTTCAGATTTCGGACCAAATATGTTACTATGCCGAGATCCACTTCGGAAACAGTAGTGGCCAGATAAAAGTCCCAAAAACTATTACAATAAATGATTCTGATATATATCAGGATATCGGAGAACCTATAGATTATAACTAAATACCCTTCGAGAATCTCTTCCAGTTTGGAATTTACTACGAGCAATAAACCCTTGCCTTATTTTGGGCACACAATTTTCTTCTAACTCTTTCAAAATTCCTCGCGACTTTAACTGTGGACATCCCTCTCCTCAGTTTAGATACTAAGAGCATTACATCCACCTCCGTTGCACTTGGTGGAACTACTAAGCGAAAGAAGCAAACAGCATGGAGAAAGAAATTGGTGACAACTTTTGATGCTACCAAGTTGGTGTCTCTTGCAGCCTGTTAAAGGTACAGTGCTATGATAGAAAATGAGAAGTTACTAAATTTGTATGCCTTGAACTGAATGATACCACAATGCTAAAGCTTATTTTCTACTATGGTTAATGGTGGACGGTTTGACGTCGATTCATGGAAGAGAAATCATTTTCTGGGTTGCCTGTACAAGAGTCATCGGGACTGTTATCCGGCGGTTTCTAGTGGTTCTTTGAACATATATTATTGATCAGAACTCGAGCATCGTTGGAAACTCGAGCCTTAGCGACCAGAGATAAGATTTGTAGTGTTACTCCTTACTCTCTCCTAACTACCAAAGAGTATATAATGGCAAGATTGGGTCTCTGTACTTGTGTAAGATTCCTACTTTCAACCTTCTTTTATCCCAATCAAAAGTTCAAATTTCCTTATTTTAGCTAAATTTATGGCTAAAATTTAACAAGCTCACCAGAAGCAGGAAAGATGAGGTCACTTTGGTTCAAACCCCCACCCCTCCCCCGCCCACACACATATACACACACATTTTCTCTGTCAAATCATTATGTATAAATGCTCGTGCAAAAAAAATATAACCCTTATACTGGGACAGAGAGAGTAATCGGATGGACAAGATTTGTTGGAAAAATAGTGTGGTCCAAAACTAAAAATATTATCAAGTATGATCAAGGTCAACCCAATGGTAGTACGGGTTGTGCGCCCATACCAGGCCCTAAATCACTGGGGGACCGAAAATAAAATTTTAAACCTTTCATGTAAAAACAAAATCAGCTTCTTTTTTTATGTCCGTTAAACCCCTCTCCAAGCCGCACCCCTTTCCGAGCCGCACCCCTTCTTCTTCAAGCTTTTTTCCCATCTTCCCTTGGGGAATAACAGTTTATTTTAATTCATGTTTTTGTTATTGAATAAATGTGAGATTTGTCTCCACAGGTTAGTTTTGTTCTTCGACCTGATCGTTTATATCGTTGTATTCATGATGATAACTCGATTTAATTGTTCATGTTGATGTATTGTTCTCGGTGTGCTAGTATAGATCGTGTGTTCGCAATTTCGGTTGTGGTTTTATTTTTGGATTTACATGAATCTGGATTCGTCAAATCTGTGTTTTTCAAGGTGCTTACAGTTTGGACAACATAGATCGTGGTTGGATCAAATAGTGTTACAGTTGTAGAAGATCCCTGTTTGGCACAATGATATTGATGCGTGATACGCTCTTATTTGCCAAGTGGTCATGTTGTTTGCAGGAAGCAAGTTAATATCCCTGATGGCGATGTTACAGTTTTTTATTGGATCGTTGATTTATAATAGCACAAACGATCAGTCTGGTTGACATGTAATTTAGATATCCTTACAATATTTTAGTTATTGCTAGAGGTTAGTTAGGTTGGATGTTAATTTCACTCATTGTAATCGCCGCTGAGCGTTATTCCCAACATCTTTGAATGATTGATTTTTTAATAAAAAAATAAGTTTTTTAATTTAAAAAATCAGCTTTTTATAATAAAAAAACACTTTTTTTTATTGAAATTAGAATTTAGATCAGCCCGTTAAAATTATGGGCCTCACCAATTCTGAATTCTGGGCTAAATTTTCATAAAATAATTGTTAGGGAATGCTTTGGTTTGGGGCCTCATGTTAGAGTGATCTAAATTGAAATTTTACATCTAAATGTTTTAAAATTTCAGTTTTATGAATGAACTATACTACATTCGTCCCATTAAAACTTCCTTAATTAATTTTTAAAATAAAATTTTGTAAACTTTGACCCTAAATTTTAAATAATATATAGTAAAAATATTATGTAGGATATTCTAAGATTAATCTATAAATTTATTCTCTAAATGTCAACTTTTTTATGTGGAATTATTATATGTCGTTAGACATATTAATGGTCAAAGATGATAATTGAATACCGTAAAAAAATAATTAAACAATTTTTAGTGGAAGGAGTACAACATATCAACATAATTTTGATAGATCATTTCCAAAGGAAAATTTCCTTTGAATGCCATTACTTATTTAACTTATTTTTACTATATATTTTTTTTGTTCCTTTCAATATCACTACTTAATTTAATTTTGTACTAAATTTAATTTCTGCACGACTCAATCGTTCAATTCAAGTGAAGGTGTTGCCATTTTTCGTCACATTTTCTTCTCCAATTTGAATCCATATGGATGTTTCTTTGATTTTAATTTAGAATAATAACTAAAGGTCCTAATATATTTTTATGTATCCTAAGTTTTGAGTGTGTGTATTTCTTCTCTTTATTTCAAATATTTTTCTATTAATTTATCCATTTTGATGTATTGAATTGATTATTTATTTGCTTTATGTTTGCTGGGATGAATGAAATTTTCAAAAATAAAAATACTTAATTTCTTTAATTGGAAATTTGAGTTGTGTTATGCTATTTGCAATATATTATTGTGGTTAACACTACCGTATTAATATAAAAAAGACAAGTATTTTTCTAAAAATTGAAAATTTTAGGAGTTATATATTTTTAGTTAAAATACATCTTTATGTTAGAGAATTTCTCTATATATTCTAGGCAAAAGAATTGTGTTATATATTTTGAGATTCTTGTATGAATTGCTGGGGAAAATTTTATAGGGGTCAAAAATAAAAAAATATTCGTCCAAAAGTTTAAAATACTTTGGACCGACCCTAGGTATGATGGGTCTATTATTACTTGTAACAGAATTAATTAAGGTCATAACAGTACAGTAGAACTATAGAAGGCCGTTGGAATCTGATTCGTCCAATGGTAGTGAAGATTTTGCGATGCTATTGTTATAATTGATACCCCCAAAGTGGTTGTGAGGTTCAAGTTTTGGAATTACACCTTTTCATCTCACAATTTCGTTTGGTTGCTGATTTCTTAAAAAAATTGTACTTGTCTTTATTTGAATTTCAGTTACTCATTCGCTTGGACTTTATCTCGTGTTGCTTTGTTCCTTTATTAACAAACTTTTGGACTTACGGTTTTTCAGGCAGTCGGTTTATTCACTAGGTAGATCACCATATTCAATATATTAGCATTTAAGTGATTCTTTACAATAAATAACACATTTAGAGATGGTCTTACGTGAATCAACATAAACTTCATGAAGGAACCATTCTGCAATTCTTTTCCATTCTTCTCCACAATTTCCAGGGTTCTTTTTCAGAGGATAGGAAATGTGGAGAGGAATGGAAAAAAAATCACAGAATAATTCCCGGCTAAAATTTGGACTGCTTAAAACAAAACTATGTGACATTTAAGCGATTAGTTTATCATCAGATAAATCAATTAATACTAATATAAATTAACATTTTAAAATAATTTTTTACTCTTTTATATTCTATTATGAAAAACTTGTATGAGACCGTCTTATCGTGAAATCAAATTTAAAATTGAGTTTGTACATATATTATAGAGGGATGGGGATCAAATATGATTTATAGAAAGTTTATTGAATAAGGAGGGATTTAGGTGCAAATACTGTTATTTGAAGGTGTTGGACATCAATGATTGGGAAATTAATGATTCTGAGTTATAAGAATCTCGCGGAAAAAGAATCAGGATCAAAGAAATTTGTGTATTTTCCCCCTCGCTGTGGTGCAATGCGTGTGTTTTTACTATCAAATTTGGTGTTTTATTTCCAATACTTGATGTTTCAACCAAACATTTGTGACATTTTTTCACAATTCGTTTTTACTAAAATCGTGTGGTGTAACACTAGTGCAAGATAGGGCAATTAAAGGCGGCGAAACAAGCATGTGGAAGACATTTTAAGCCGCCGTGTCTAGAACCGCTACGGTTGCAACCTCTTTGTTGCACGACAGTGTAAAACTGTCATAAGAAATTGTGTTGAACAACGTTTCAATTGTCGTAGTATTAATTATTTTAACCGCCTTCTAATATATTTTTTTATCAGAAACAAAAGAATTTGTCATGCGAGGAAAATACTCTTGTGCCGGAATGTTATTCTCGGACTACGCATGCGAGCTCATCCAGGTGTATTAGATACCGGCATAATAGATTTTCGATTTTGGAAACAAATTCGGTTTGAAGCACCCATTTATTTTGGAAGATGTTGCGATTGTGGACCACAGTTGGATTTTGGAAGTTTACAAAGTTGGAATTTGATTAGGCGTTGTGTTTTCTACATACCTTTACCGGTTGACTTTCTGGAATAATTTTGTTCTATATTAATTGATTGATTCACTATGTTCCAAAATCGGAAAGGTAATCGACCCTATAAATGCTAACATTGCGAGATAACATACGCCACAGGAACGGTCGATGACTTTTTTTGGATTGCAGTATAAGAAATATATTATTAAATGCATGTCATGTCCACAATGAGAAACATAGTTTAGTAATTTCTGAAACTAATACATAAATTGTATGAACAAGCTATTTGTAAGACAGAATGAGAAAAACATACTAAGCTTGAATGTAGGCATGAAGTGCATTTGAACGTGAAAAACATACTAAAATTGAATGTATTAATATAGACAAAGGAAATGTGACTAAACTTGAATGCATATCAAAATTTAATGTATTAAAAAGTAAACAAAGAAAGTGTAAATTAAAGGTTAAAGTACTTAGGGGATTTTTATACCACTAATATTACTACGGGCTGGTTTACAGTACTCTAACTTGAACTAGTTTCAAGTGTTAGGTTAGTTTGAAATTCCTGAACCTAAACTACTAGATATTTTGGGAGGTATATCTAACTAATGCCATATATGTTAATTGAAGGGATGTGTGACTAAACTCATACTTAGCTAAGGAAAAAATAAGAACCCTTCCTGTACTCCACCCCATTGCTTTCTAAACCTTGTTCACCCGGCTGTGGATAGAAGGATATAGACTTCTCCAGAAAACTCTATACTGCAAAGAAAATTCCAAGGTTATAAGAAACTCTCTATTAATCCACAACATATTGAATGATATGAATTAAAATAAACATAGAGATAACCTATTGGAGGGAGTCTCCCATTCATCCACTTCATGTGGTTGACTTCTTGTGGATTCCCAAAGGTTGTCATCTCAACTTTTACCGTTGTTTTCAGACAATAATGATTCAACATCAACCGAATGGCTGGCGATGAAGCCTACAAACAAAGATTTAATAAGTATAAACTTAAAGGAATTGACAAAAAAACATATCTTTGTCTTGTATATCTTATAAATCAAATAATAAAAAAACATTATTACTAATCAACAATCCATAACTAAACATAACAAAAAACAAAATAAACATGCACTAACAAAAACAATGAGTCCAACTACCGCTGTCTTGTCAAGTCCAAGCATTTCCATGGCGGCATGTAGATCGACAAAGTCAATTATGACTCCAACTCTTTCGAATGCATTCAACCGCCCTTTCCATGGCTCGATGATCAATCTCCTACCACTGCAGACAATGAGTGCATAAAAAATGAAGATGTTGTACAATGGGACTTTTAAGGCAACGTTGAAGATGAGACTGCGATTTGCAGTGGAGATGAGGCGCATGTAATGGTGTGAGGGTTTGAAAGCGATTAAGGAATACGGTCGTGGAATTGTGGAGAAAAATAAAATGAGAAAGGTGATGGATGTCACCATCTTGTGTTTCTGGTTAACCTCCCACAATGAAAATGAATCAGTAATGACGGATGAGGAAATATGAACGATTTTCGAAATGTGCAAGAGAACAAGGTTTTAGGAGAAGGGGGAAATGGTGCATATTTTAAGCTTCCGCGGGAGGGGGAGAAAGTTGTAATAAATGAAGTCACGTTAGGCGGTTGAACCACATTTTAATCTTCCACTACTCTGAGTCTTTATGATTGTTCTGATATCGAAAAAATATCATTTACATTAAAAACTCCATTAGTCACAATTACAAAATCAAATTTTGATTCGGAATAGAGCCTGCAATTCGAATAACCTTTTCAACAAACTTTGCGATTTTGGAATTGACTGTGGTTGATAAACTCTTCCCGTAGTTTGGGCTACTAATTTCTCTTCCTGTATATCAAAATTCCTAGATACCTTAATCGAGAACACCCCTTACATCAATTTGAATACTAACAGCATGACATCCCCTTCTGTTGGCTGTGGTGGGACTACTAGGCAAAAGAAGTAAATTGCTTTGACAAAGAAATTGGCAATAACTTTCAACACTACAAAGTTTGTGTTTCTAGCAGCCTCTGGAGAAGTCATTTATTTTGTCGCCTCTTTGGGAATTACAAGCTGCTGTGTTTGACAAGTTCTTTCTAGGTTGAACTTGTTAAAAATCTTGTTGTTCATTCAATCATCTGTTTCACAAGGTCATTCCTGGTTAGACTTGTGGAAATTTTCTCGTTCCGCTATCAATATTTTCCTGGTTGGATTTGCTTGAATTTTTCTGTTCTATCAGAAGCCCTTTCCTGGTTGGAATTGGTGAAATCTGTTATGTCTGTTAAATCCTTTCATGGTTGGATTTATTATGATTGGTGGTATTTGGATACCTTTGGTACGTCTGTCTAGCACCATCACCATGCGTCTGGTACATCTGGCACCTTGCGTCTGGTACATCTGGCACCGTTACTGTGCATCTGGTACATCTGGCACAATTGTTGGGCATCTGGTACATCTGACACAACCATTGTGTGTGTGGTAAATTTGGGATCACCACCATGCATCTGGTATATTTGGCACAACAGAGTGCATCTGCATATGAGATATATGTTTGCCTGCATCTGGTTTTTTAGAGATTCAATTCAAGGGGGGAAGATGTTTGAATTGTATTGAATCTTATTATGTTTATGTTATGTTTTTTGGTCTTTTGATTTGAGGGAGGGAAATGTTGGGATTTCTTCTCAAAATAATTTGAACGGAGTTAGGCATGCACTGCATCTGAGTTTTCTTGACTGAAGGTTTTTGTCTCCAAGGTGAAAATGGAGTTATGCATGTCTGCAAGGGTTCGAATGTGGCTATGAAAGGTGTTAAACGTGATACCTTGTATGTTCTACAAGGTTCTACTCTGTCAAGTTCTGCTGCGGTTGCATTAATTTGAAGATCGGAAGAGGATTAAGGTGATGAAAGTCGGTAGTGGTGATGAAAGTCGGTAGTGTTGATAATCCTACTGATTGTCTGGACTTGCTATATGTTCATAGTTGTTAATCTGAGCCCGGGGGGCACTCTGGGACAAGGAGTCACGATACATCTGGCAATTTTTGTTGCATCTGGTACTCGCCGCCAGTTATCTGTTTCGTTGGAAATGATTCAAGTCAAGGTTAGAACATGACTTGAATCAGAATCCTTTTATGTTTTGGATTTATTATTGGGTAATTCCAATTCCGTTTAGGAATAGGATTATACTAGTCTTATTCCACTTTGGTTTTAGATTATGTAGTTTGGGAGATCTATATAAAACCTCATCTGTGTGTGACATTGAAGACATCTATTATGGTCTGAGAAATCTCCCTTTTGTGTTTGTTAATAAAATTTGTTTCTGTGTTGTGGACGTAGTTAACACATTCTTAGTGAACCACGTAAAATTCTCTGTGTTCTTCTTTAATTCTTTTTTCGTTAGCTACATCTGTCATAACAATTATATTTGGAACTTCATCTTTAATTTAACCTCCATTATATTGCACATTAATCATTGGTCTCGTATAAGATGATCTTATTCAACACTTTATCTTTATTTGATCAGACATTATCGTTCTATTTTGACGCAGTCAGAATATCAAAGAGATCCGCAAGTACGAATCTTGAAGAACAATTAAGGTCTACAAGCACAAACCCTAGGTTTTGGTTCTGGAATCCACCAGAGAGAAAACAATCTCGAAAAATAGTATTATGAATGATTAAAAATATCCGAATAATACAAGAGATCTTTAAATACTAAAATAAAATTCATAATAGTAAAAAAGGAGATTCGAAATTATTTTCGAAATAAAAGAAAATCAGAAAACACTCAAAACACTAAATTGGCATTTTGAGACCTTAAACGATCTCAAATGGCGATTTTGACCGGCTAATTTAGTGTTTTTGAGACTGCTCCAACGACCGCAGGCCCTGATCTACTCGTCAAAACGGTTCCAACGCATCCATCATCGCCTGATTTTGACTCCGAACGCAAAAGTTACGTTTAAAACCGTATGAAACATTTACGGTGATCCATCGCTTCTTCAATTTTCGCCGACATTCGTCATGCATCATATTTCCTATCCACAAAGTTTTAATATAGACTAATTAATTATTAGATAGGATCATTTGATAAATTATGTAACTAATGGAGTGATTTGATGTTTGTTTTTTTTCCAACAAAATTCTTATGACTTTGTAATTTTTAAAAATATATCGTAATATTTAAATAATTATAATTGAACCCTAAAAATTATTAAAATATATTTATTAATGATTGATCTAACCGTTAATCAGTCTAACAGAAAACTCTTTCATTCTTATACGGAAAATATTTTTCCAGAGAATTAATTGTTTGTATAACCAAAATTTCCCGTAAGGTTTAGGTTTGCATTGAGCTCCACATCACATCATTAAATGGCATAACTTCCAACAGCTCTCATGGCTCTGATCATGACTTAAATCTGTGTGTTGCGGTATTGATTATAATATAATCCCAGATGCTACTTCACATTAGTTTTTTTAAAAATAAAAATTTAACCGTCAATAAAAATTTAAATCTTAAAAATAAGCACTGCAAAAAATTTAATAATATCTAGTATGCCAAGATAATATTATTCTTTAAAAGCAAGAGTGGAAGTACTTCAGCTGAAACAGAGGAAGTACTATTTAAAATTTATGATCTAAAGTATATCGAAAAAGCTAATTTAAAAATTGAAAAAAACACTCTGAGATGGGGGATTGAAAAACACAAAGTTATAACATGACAGAAATTACCAATACATTAACTACTCCAACGAAACAATACATTAGTCGGTTCATTGAAACATAAGTACACATCAACACATCCGCACTTGCTTCTCTCTTGGACAAATACAACTCATTTCAGAAGTCCCGCACATGAACCTCCAATGCACATGGCCCAGAGATCAACAGGCCGAGGTTGTTAATTTCTTGACAGCACAAACGTTGTCAAAAGGGAACAAAAGAGAAAAATGAAGAGAGAAAGAAAGAACGAAAGAAAGAAACCCTCCAGCACTATAATCTAGAACCTGGGGCATCCTTTGTTCTTTTCTTTAGACTCTAGCTTTGACCATGCAGTGAATCTAAAAAGCTGAACCCAGACCTTGGGGGAAATATATAATAGCCTGGTCCTTCGATTGCAATTACTAATAATTTAGAGGCAGTGATCAGCAGCGGGAGCCCTTTCTGCAGCCCAGTGCACCCGCGCCTGAGGTGAGAGAACTGACAAGAGAAGATGGCCTGGCACTCAGGCTTGATGCCTTGGCGTAGCTGGATGATCCTGCTCCCCCAGCCTGTGTGAAATATGCCCCATTCAACATTAGGTCCCCTTCTGATCTCCAATTCCACCCCTTCCACTCACTCTCCGGGGCGTCTTCGTATTTTGTCACCTGTGCATTTTACATTTCAATCCCGATCAAAAATATGTTGAGCGTCTCACATTAGCTGTTTGCGAAACCTTTACTTAGTATATAAGATCTTGAGTCACCTATACATAGTCCCAATTGATTTACGATAGAACTTCATGATTCTTACAAAACACGAGGTAAAAGTTGATAGCTGGTATACGTATGTAGTTGCTTTCATAAAATGAAATTGAAACAGATCGATGATCCCAGCATAAATTCGTATAGCAAGTATCCTAATGTTACTTTCATTTTAAAAGAATGCAAAAATGAAATTAGATAGTAATTGATGATGACATAAGAGTTTACTTGTTGCTCAACCAGATGTGGTACCGAAAGGGTCAAGAAGATGCATTATTATTGTAGAATATAAGAATATAATAAGAATAAAAGGAAACTACCATTTCGAAAAGTAGAATATGTGGAGATAGTGAAACAGTTATTCTAGTTAAGGCTTGCATGTGCTGAGAACAGGGACCTTTGTTTACTTTTTGGTTCTTTGATGTTAACATTTTTGAAAATGAAATAAAGGTAAAAGCAAGGTATGGCTATAAACATTTACTAGCAGCAGTGTTTCCAATTGCAATTTTGACCAATGGAAAAGTTAAATTTCAAATGTATTCTTACCTCCTTCGCAAACCTATCATCTGGAGCCAAGAATCTGTTCCCTTGGCTATTAATCGTTGGTGAAGCACTCCCTCCTATTGCATACATTTCCCAGTGCGTATAGTCATTATTCACCACATGAAAGTTACCATGTCTGCATCTGCAATGACATATGAGCGATGTTATTATCGTATCAGATATTAATAAAATCATCGTAACATGTACATATATATATAAGAAGTCGTGAAAAAAAGTTCGGTGCAAGATAAAAATGGAGATGGGAGTAGGAAGATTCATACCTTGGCATTCTTTGGACAAGGCCCTCGCCAAAGTGATTAAAAGCAATGGTGACTTGCATGTTCTTGTCTTGATAGTAAGTGTCACTATGTCCCAAAAGCATAAC
>JAULKM010000010.1:5633786-5643814 GCA_032355605.1 Rubia tinctorum
GATTTACATGGTTTGCTAGTTTAACTTATCTTTAAATTGATAACTTAGAAAAACCAACCCAACCCCCCCCCCCCTCTTTACAAGTTTTTACATGTACGCATATCTTTATATCTAGTGTAGTATTTACCATTATATAAGCAAACACTTAGAAAAAATCTCTTTTCTCCGTGGACGACCCCAACTTGCCATTATCAACTTAATTGTAGTTAAGAGCACTTTAGGGCTTAAAAATAGTACATTTGAGAGGTACATAGACGACCTCCCAGATGGTTGAATATTAAAGGTCACGAGTCAAAACGTGTTAGAAGATAGAAGGGTTGAAGAAGAAAGACAAAGAAGCGGATGAATTGTGACCTGGATGTCTGGACCAAGTTCTTAGAACAATCTGAGAAGAACCAGCCTTTAAAGGTGGTACCATTGGATTCGTCTTCTCAAGTACTATAAAATCGACTACAAGATCTTTCAAATCGGATCAACGATTCCCCCGTAGCAGTGCATACAAGTTGAAGAAAAAAAGGACCAACGGGCGCGCGGCCCGTAAAGTTAGGTGCGCGCTCGCGCACCCAAAATAAAGGGGCAAAATATCCCTTGGAAGCAAAACACATGACCAATGCAATGGAGTGCGCAACCGCGCGCCTCTGCTACATTTTTTACTTTTTCTTGACTAAATTAGACTATAGATAGCCTCTACTTGATCCTCATTGAAAAAATCTCTCTCTTTGCCGAAAATCCACCATTCCAAACCATAGTTCTTCATTTTATCTTCATCTTTTCCATCTTTATTTTGTATGATTATGTTTGGGATTTGTAGTATGACTTGTATTAGCTAAACTCTTAGTCTTGGGAGCAACTGATTGAGGCTTCCTTGCCCATGTCTTGAGAATAATTTTTCATCTATTTAACGCTTTGTCTATTGTGCATTTATGGAGGTTTAATGTTGGGTATTGAAGTTTGATGTCATTATGATGTTATAATTGCTATTTAAATATGATGATGTTGAATCCTTTGCCATGTTTATTTTAAGGTAGCAAGTAGGAGAAGTCATTGAATATTGAAGTTTCTTGACTAAACTTTGTAAATGGATAAATTGGTTCAAAGCTTAGACATTTTGATTAATGTTTATAAGTGTTACCAAAATTGTTGGTTCTTCGTACATAATGTCATTAATGGGATATCTTTAGGCGTTTCTCGACTAAATGGATCATTAGTGAGGTTTACAAGAGATGTCGAATTCACTCTTGTAAACTATTAACAAAGAAAAATAGAAGGTTTATCTTCCGACACCAAAATCAAATATCATATCATGGGTTCATACAATTCATGACATTCAAAATAAAAGAGCTAAAACCCAACAATGATATAAGACAAATTGAACAATTACCTTTCAAACTCTCCCAAACTCCTATTTGAATTGAAACATCACTTGGCTACCATTTAGGGGAATGGGATTTGAAACTTAGATCCTTACAATTTGAAGGTTTGTTTCAAGAAAAATTGTCAATATTGTCAACTTAAATGAACTTTTACTTTTTCAGTTGTCGGGGACCGACATCGGTTATGTGTTGGCCACAATTTCTAGAAGAGATACATTCCTCAAGAAGTGTATGAATTAAATTGTTCAAGAGCTTGCAAATAGCTAGTGAATACGAGCCGAGTTTGAGTTGGCTCGATTATTAAACGCGTTTGAGCTCGAACATTTTGATAATAATTCGAAAGTCTCATCGATTTTAACGAGTGTATACCTATCATATACATAATTTGTAATTTTATATAAATTAGAGAGTATTGAATAATCAAAATAATAAGACTTTTATAATGTCAACTTTTTGAACTCAACGAGTCTAGTTGGTTCAATTTTGAAGGAAACAAACTCAATAAGTCAAGCTATATTAAGATCGAGCTCGAACTTGAACTTGAACTCGAACTCGAACTCAAATTCAGTTGAGTTGAACAACCGAGTTCAATCAAATCACAAACAAACCAAAATCAACCTCGACATAAATTTTCCAGACTCAAACAAGATGTTTCCAGATTCAAATAAGGTTGAACATGAACCCATCAACTTTTTTTGAGCTCACCACTGCTCAATCTCATGCCATCTATATGTGGAACATAATTCAATAATATAATATCCAATAGCTAACAATATAGAGGGGAACACATGGAATACTATTAGTGGATGCAACACCGTTCACCATTACTACTATAATACTGTGGAGATTAGGGATGATCATGGGTTTAGGACCCGACCCAGACCCATAGGTTCTAAACCTGTTGGGTTAGGTATGGGTCCAAAAAATTTAGACTCATCAAGTACGGGTCCGGGAATGGGTATGAATTTTTTAAAATGGGTTTGGGTCCTAGTCCTAAATATTAGAGAAAATGCATTTTTAACCATACATTTTGGTCGAAAGTGCAGAAATAACCTTCTAAAATCTGAAAGTGTAAAATTAACCCTATGTTTGGTCAAAAGTGCCATTTTAACCCTGGAAACCAAATTCTTGCCGGAAATCTTTAAAATAGCCATTATACCCCTTTGGAAAAAAGAAAATTTTAGAAAAATATGAAAAGATGACATTACCCTTCCTAAAAAGTGCTCAAACTCTTCCATCGGTCAGCGTCACCGGTCAATGTCGGTCAACGATGGTCAACTATGTTCGGAAGTTTGAACCAAGTTCAGGAAACGATCAGAGAAGAACCACCCTCTGAGGGTGGTACCATTGGATTCTTCTTCTCGGGCTCTATAAAACTGGTTATAAGGACTCCCAAATCGGATCAGCTGTTCACACATAGCAATGCATACAAGTTGAAGAAAAGTGCAACCGACCGGGCACCCAGAGCAAGGGGTAAAATAAGTCTTTGGATGGAAAATGCATGGTCAGCACAGTTTTGTGTGTGGCCGCACACGTCTGCTACACTTTTGACTTTTCTTGACCAAATTAAACTATAAATGGCCCCCCTTCTTCCCCATTTCATGTGAGTCTAACTTGGGGCCTCCAAACCCTATTTTTTCTTCATGTTTTCATAGTTTTTTCAATTATTCCCTGAATTCTTGTAGATTTGTTGTGGATTTCCATTATCTAGGCTAGATTTCATCTTGGGAGCAATTGGTAAGCATTTCTAGCATGATATCATGGGACTTGGATTATTCTACTTTGTGCCATTGATTATCAATTAAATTTATGATTTGTTGTGTGATTAATACATGATTTAGACTAGAATGATTAACTATTTGATGATTGTGAATTGATTGTTTGTAAGGTTTTTGGTCAAACCCGGAATAATTTATCATTTTGTCGAGGTGATTATTATTTATTTACATTAGGTTGTAATTAGGGGTGACAACTAATTATAATTGTTGATTGATGAAATTGCTTAGGTTTAGGATAAATTTGAAAGGGTTTGCCTACTTATCGATGTTGCTCACTAATAACGTCTAACATGAAGGCCGATCCTCGTAGTCGTTATTAGTAGATATACTTGTGATATCCACACGTTTCTTTCTTGTAGGACATCGTGGTAGTTGTGTTGGGTCTCCATATTTATTGCTATTCTCGGGGAAATCTATGACGCTGATCGTCTAGAGTGACCCAAGGACAAGGGTTATAGTGTGATGTCGATCGCACATGCTAACTATAACCGAGGAGAGGTGAGAAATGTCTTCACTCAAAGGTGTTGACAAGTTCTCCACAATATGTGGTTAATGCATAAAAATAGGATAATTAGTCGATGATCAAATGATAACTAGAAATGTAAACCAATTGCGTCCAAGGCTCGTTATCATATTAGTTACATCTTTTGTGCTAATTGTATTCGTATTTACATAGTTTGTTCTAATTGTTTGCTAATATAGTTCTTAAAGTAGTTTTAATGTTTTCTAAACTCAACCCCCCCTCCTAACCCCACTTTGTTACCACACAGTTAGAGTGACATCTTTGTGCACTTTTAACTACGCTAAACACTTAATTGAATCCATTTTCTCTATGGATGACCTCGACTTGCAACTAGCTACTCTCTATTAGTTAGCCGCAATTAGGGCTTATAAATACTATCTTTGGGAGGCACGACGACGACCTCTCAGTTTGATGGAGTATGGTGATTTGTACTCGACATGATACTGTAATATGAATTATGATATTGTAATATGAATTAATGTTATAATCAATAAAAACATTGAATTTGATTAGAGATTGTTGTACATCTAATTTTTTAAGACGTGTGTGAACCTCTTGTAGTTCAAATTCATTCTCCCTGACATGCGAGACTAAATCCTTTGCGAACCGCATGCAATAGTAACTGCATTCCCACTTGGCTACTTATTTTTTATGTAGTTCCTGATTGGTATTACAAAGTTAGTCGGGTATTCATTATTGAAAGAAATTATATGTTGAAGTTGAATCAATGATCACTAAATTCCTACCTTAAGGCATTTTCAGTGCATTTGTTTGTGGTTGCTAATGAGGGGATCTGTCAACACCTTGTCAAACACATGTACTGTTGTTTTAGGGGGGGGGGGTTGATGTAATAGATTGAACCAGAAGACCGTGTTTGATGGAACAATGATAACAAACCTCATCCAATGTTTGCTACAAATTTTATAGCGATTAAACAATTGTAGCTTTATAATTTTGAATATTAATTTTTTAAAAATGAAGAAGTAAGGAAATTTCACTCACTTTTCGTAGTACGATGCAGTGTACATCGGCTTGCCATTAAGCATCAACCAAGCACTCAAATAAGCAAAACACTTTTCAGTTGAAACTTATTGATGTTAAATTATGTTACGACAAAGAAACCATATTCTCTCTTTTTTTTGGTCTTAGAAAGCACGTGCAAGTACCTATAAAAAAGTCAATTTAGGCACATTATACCCTAGGAAATTGTATATTGATCACCAAATTGTGGAGCAATACTACTTATTGATTGAAGTTGCATCACAAGCAGGGGGGATTTTTGAATTGGAACAAGTCTTTGATATCCTCCTCCCGGATGATTGGATGAACTTTGTACTTGAAAATTCCAACATCATCCACAAGGATTGTGTACGAAGATAATGAATGTTGATTCATCACAATTTTATACTCCCTCTGGTCGCATGTAATTGGTACCAGACAGGATGGCACACTATTTTTGGCAATAAATGATTGTTGTACTGCCTTTCCTTCTTTCACATGAAAAGTGACATTTACCTTTTCTAAAAGCTTTTGAATTTTGCCAAAATACTGCAAACTGGTTCCGTCCAACAATTTATATGGCCATAAATCACCCAACAAATTTGCCTACTCCTAGGTTTGCTCTACCTACCCGAAAAAGCACTCAACCCAATTTTGAAATTCACAAAAAGCTGGAGTAATATTTGGTAAAGGTGAGGGAGAAAATTGGAATTTCTAGTTCTTGTCTCCCCTAAAAATGGAAATTGTGTAAGAGTGCCAATTAAAAAAACCTTCCCAAAGAGGTAAGTGTGCCAATATAAAAAAATCAGAGGGAGTAAATGTTCTTGAGGGATTAATTTTTTGTGAGATTTAATGGTGGTTGCTTCAATCTAGACACACGAGACTTGTTTGTTTTCGAATCTCCACATACACTGTTCAATTGGGTTACTTGTCTTCTTCCCTATTTACATGTCATTCACGTCTTTCAGTTATCTAATATGTATATGTGACTCTATATAAACAGTTCACAATAATTGTTCATTTACTTGGTAGTAGGTATCTTCTCCAAGATATCAGGAAGTGAATGGACCATTCAACAAACAACCCTACCGCCTCACCCATTGTAGTTGCCTTGGGTTTCAGCACTAGAAGAATGACACCATCCACAATACTCTTTGCAATAACAACCACCACGTTCTCCTTCACAACTGGCTTATAATGATGCAAGCATACATAGGTGTACATCTTACCTTCCTCAATGACATAGATATCACCATGAACATGTTTGGCAAGAGGTATGCACAATGAATTATCCTGTACAAGACCACACATAACTTAATGGACATGTCGAGTTACTTGTATTATTGAACAGTAATTAATTGATAATATATGTTCTTGCCTACATGGTGCGTAAGTTGGCTTCCAATAAATATTCTCTGTGGAGGTCGAATGCAACAGTTGATGTAAAAGTTAAATCAATCGTAATTTATTGACTATCACCTTTGGGAGGGTGTGTTGACTGTTGAGGTTGTCGGTTGAGTACTTGTAAGAATTTGCTCCAACTTGATTGGTATTATCCTATCATTTGAATCTTGCGAGACGTATGCTAATACTTGGCTCAATATGAGGTTTAAAGCATCGATCTCCTTTGATTGAGTTGTCGTCGTTAGGTTAACCTTTGATGCTCTAGGTTTGACAAAAACATCTCTTTGAGTAGCGAGTGTACCTACGCCACGCATCCATCCTAGGTGCTTTTCCTTTCTGCATGCAAGTCCAAGATATCCTTTGTTCCCATCCCGATGAAGTCTCATGTTTCTTACTTTTGCTTCAGTTCTTCCTAAAAGTTACCAATATAATATTTTTAAAATTTAATTACTGAATAAATATACTTTTTTAAAAAAATAAGGACCAAGTTAGAAAGCTTAAAATTTTCTTTGCCACCTATTCCGCCTCTTCGGTTACGAAACTTGTCACACTTCTTCCAGTGACCTTTGTATCCTTCTAGCCACTTCTCAAATCAATGAAACTCCTATAGTATAGGATATTTCGTTGTATTCCTTGCTTCCTCCTTGGACTATCTAAACTCAACCTTATCCAATACTCGAGACTCGAACATTTTTTTCATGATTATTCTTGTTGCTAGGGCATATTCTCCTCAACTAATAGTGTGGCATAACTTATTAGTTGTTGCAACGACACTATGTTTTTCCCTTAGACCCTGCTCATGAAGAAAATGTAAATTTATGCAGAAATAAACAATGAGTAGGATTAGTTGTAAATTGGAAATGTAATGTACATGTGCAACGTCGATAACACGTCGATCATGCCATAGTTTAAAAAATACTGTGCTCGACGTCGGCCTGCTGTCGTTTCAATTAACAGCAAAACTGACAACTTTGACTGATGTGACAGGTACTCAATTTAATAGAAAATTTTACCGAAAATTCAAATACTTAAAATTTTCAAATTTCAAATACTTAAAATTTTCAAATTTCAAAATCTTGAACAATACGAAAATAATGAAACTATGAACTTGTATTTATTTGATAACAACAACACCATTGATCCATATGGATGAAACAATTGTTTATATTCAAAATAAAATTATAGCTAGATGTTAATCATCTACCGATTGTTCACCCGCTATCATCTGTGCAACAAAACCTTTCCAACTCGATTCAATAATGAAGGGATGCTTAATTCTCGGTTTCCAATTCCTTAGCTTACCAAACATATAATCTCTCCCCAATTTGGCCTTGAAATCCCTCCACCTTTCCCAAAATTGACTAATTATTTTCCTCTTCAACATCATAAAATCACCGCACTTTATGTCGAAGGAAACCTCAACGGTCTTCCATAGCTTACACTTTTAAGCATCATCTACACACGACCATAATTTCGGTAACCAAATTGACTAACCTAGAAAACACTTTTGAACCATCTGTAACCTACAATTTCGCTCCAAATTAAACAAAAACAACAAAACGATATTTGCTGCTCCATGACTAAGCATCAATGATGCATATTGTGGGTGTATTTCAATCGGGCTTGTCATTTTTCAGTTTCCCTATTTTTTGGTCGAAATGCCACTTCCAGCGGTGATCGTCTTCTGTCAACCAGTGAGATTTTCGCGCATTCAATGCAGCAACCGACGATAACAACCGAGATCCTCGCCGTGAGAGAACGATCGGGAGCGGTTGGCTGCAACAAGGGGGGGTTACCTTTGGCATTAGGAGAGGTGAGTGGGTTGAGCGAGAAAGGAAGAAAGTAGAATAAGGGGAAAAGGGTAAACTTTTGGTTAATAAGCAACGAGGATAATGTCGTCTTTTCAGGTTTTTAGAATTTTAATTTTTTTTCTAGAGGGGTATAATGATCATTTTACAGAATTCCGGCAACATTTCTGTTACTAGGGTTATATTGACACTTTCGACCAAATAATAGGGTTGAATTTTCTCTTTCATATTTTACAGGATTAAATTGACATTTTCGACCTAAACATAGGGTTATCTTAACATTTTTCTCAAAGAAAAACAATGGATGATAAATTATTAAAGAGTTCGTTTTTTGAAAGACGATTTTTTCATAAGTTTTGGGAAAACGGCATTTTCATAAGCTATGGAAATATCAATCTTTAAACGAAAAATTAGAAGAAATCAAGATAAAATTTCCGGGTTGCATTAATCGAGTCATAAACTTATAATTATTCCATGTTGCATAATAAATTTCTAATATTCCAGCTAAAACCTTGTACTTTTCCATAATTCTAATCAACCACATCTTTCCATATGAAAATACGGTATTTTCCTACACTTTGCCATTAATAAACTTTGCCATTAGTGAATACTCAATTATTTCTGGAAGAGTTAGAAAAAAAAATGCTAAAAGACAAAGTTTTGGATTTTGTTTTTTTACTACAACAGTAGCATCCTTCTCATAAATGACATTTACTCCATTGCCAATAGGCAATAGGCAATAGCCAATAGCCAATAGCCAATAGCCAATAGCCCAATACTTCTCCTTTTTTTGGCTACTATGCATTGATATCAAAGTAGTCTACTTACCAGCATTTCACCCCATAAAAGAAAGACTTTCACCTCTTTTCTTGTGGCTACGCCTCTTTTCACGGTTTGTACACTTTGCCATCTCGTGAGTTTCAAAGCAGAAAGAAAGGTAGTAATTCAATCACCACCCCATTTTTCCTGCATCTATTTCAAATGTCAATCCTGTGTTTTCAGGCGTCTTGAAGTTTATAAAACTTGTCGTTTTTCTCACATTATTGGTTTTCTAGACTGGTACCACTCTACTACTATAATAGTATCACTAGTAGAAGTAGTTGTTGATTGTGATTTGTGACCATGATTTCATGGCCGTTATTATATTATATTCCTGCTGCATTTTGAATTCAAAGATTCTTTTTTTGGAGTTTTCACCCAGACATTACCTTTGAAGCATTACTGTGTATGCGTGTGTGATATGGTGAAACGATGGTGCAAATGCTTTGTTAGATGGAGGTAGAAAAAGGGTTCCAAACTTTTGGCATTGTCATTTTCACTGTAAAGGCACCCCATTATGCTATGCTTTTCTGATGTTTTTCTTTATAAAATTCTTCCCAATGCTTTGTAAAGACAACCCACATTTTGCTTCTTTTTGTGATTTGTTGTGGAAATCTATAGCAAGTTGCTTTATGTTGGTATTTTTTGAGGCCTTGCTCTCTCGTTTGAGTCTTTTTGTGTTTGCTATGATGTTTTATTAATTTACCTTTCTCAGCATTTCGTTGGAGTCATAATTTTAGGGCATGAGTGTGCTTCTGAACCTCCCTTTTTGGTGAATTTCAGGATGAGATGGATGGAGCCGTCTGCAGTAACTAGTAAAAATTAAGATTTACTGTGTATGTATGTAATTTTGAGGTGATGGATGGGCGGCGCCATTCTGTTGATGTTCCTATTTCCCGAACTTTAGTAGCACTTAGGAGAGTGAGATCTCTTAGAGACCCCTCAACTAATTCTCTTAGCAAGTTTTCACCTTTGTTCGAAAAATTGAACTGGGATACAAATTCTAACAATGAGATTGCATTGGGATTTGAAAGGAAATACAAAGAATGTGTTAACATTGGAAATGATCAGGACCCGTATGGTGATAATTTAAGGAAGTCCGTGTCCAAGCTAGTGTCACATGAAAATGGAAACAAGGGATCTGACCCAAGCCTCGATATGTTCTGTGGAAACAAATCCCTGAGTGAGAGATATTACAGTAGTTATAGGGATAAAGGATTAGAGCTGGCTTGCGTGACGCCTTCTAATGACTGCTTGGAGGGGGTAGGTTCTTGTAATGAGCTGAATGACGGTTTAACATGTCCGGAGAATGTTGACTGTGAGG
>JAULKM010000010.1:5671691-5686614 GCA_032355605.1 Rubia tinctorum
TTGTATGAACCGGGTTATAAAATTTATAACTACTACATGTTGCATAATAAAACTTTAATATTGCAACAAAGACCTTTCACTTTTTATTATTATAATTAAATACCGTCTTTCCATAAGTTTATGGAAAGACCGTCTTTCCCAAAACTTTGCCTTTTAAAAGAGAACTAGAACAATACTAATATGGAATAATATAAATTATAGAAACAAAATAAAGAAGAAAATGAGGGAACAAAAAGGCATGAGATTAGAAATCTGTTATGGTGGAAAATTTCGTTCTTCTTTCTAAAAAGATATTATGCTACGAATCATGGGAATCATAGGACCTTTTTATGTCTACATCAAATTTCATTGTTATTTTACTTTATTTATATCTAATATGAACTGAATTGTATTAAGCTGAATTGATTTGAACAAAAACCTACGGATTTTGTTTCTTCTAGTTTTAAAAGAAAACTAGAACAATACTAATATGGAATAGTATATATTATAGAAAAAATTATAGAAACAAAATAAAGGAGACAATGAGGGAAGAAAAAGGCGAGAGGATGGAAGTGCTCATGATACTACCGTGTGGAAAGATTCTTTAACTCAATCAAAGTTTAAATTTCCACACCCACCTTAAGGTACAATATTTAGATGTTGCAGATTTATCTAATTTAGTTTTACACCAGGATTAAAATATGTTTTACCATACCAGAAAATATTATTTGGTGGACTCATGATAGCCAAATACGAAAGGATATTTGGATCCTTTTATGGATCCAAATACAAGATATCATATGTCAGATTACAGAAGAAATAGGTCAACTTAGAGGCATACTGGAACAATTTAACTATCGGCATTCTTCAATACGAACCATCGTGGAAAGGGCATTCGGTAACTTGAAGCAGAGATAGCACATTCTAGACGCCATGCATCAAATGAAGGAAAATGGCAGATGTCTATAATTGTAGTTACAATCACGCTTCACAACTTCATTCTCAAGGAGGAACTTGGGATACCCATTTTGGATTATGACTTAAATGTTCAAAGAAGTGCAGATGTAAATTTATTCAACACGTAACAAAAATTGGAAACGAATCAATCCAAATGGATATAACAACAAGAATTTGGAATTCTCTCTAGTAATATGGAGATTGAAACACAAGAATAGAAAATATATGACGATGGTATTGAATCAAGTGTATGATGTTACATATTTCAATATGTGTCAATTATCTTCTATTCTAAAAGATCATTGTTATGTTACTAGTCGTAATATTAAAATTATTTAGAATTTAAATATTTTATTAATTTATTGTTATGTACATTTTAATAATTGTCATAATTGTCATATGACAACGTAACAGATAATAATATAATACACTGATTGAAATAAATATAAATATATATAAATTTGCTGAAATGAAATAAACATAAATATAACGAACTAAAATAAGTATAAATATACTTAAATGAACTGAATAAGTATAAATATAATGAACTAAACTGAAATAAGTATAAATATACTAAACTAAACTAAACTGAAATAAGTATAAATATACTGAACTGATCTGATCTGAATTGAAATAAGTATAAATATACTGAACTGGTCTGTTCTGATCTAATCTGATCTAATCTAAACTGAAATCCAAATAATCTCTAGAGAACAAGGCTAAGTATAAATGATATAACCACAAAACAAAATTTGGTAACATTCTGGGGTTAATTTACAATTAAATATTTTTTGGGCTCACATAAAGAAGAAGCTATGAAATGCAGGGACTGAACTAAAAATAGTCAAAGTGGAAAGCGCAAACATCTTCGTTTTCTGTAAATCCTCGCCGATTTTCAGCGAATTTCATCGTCGCTGCCACCTTCTTTTGTTGTAAGCATAGCGTTTTCTCAGGTTTCATCCTTAGATATTTGGTTGTGCGATGGAATTCATTGATTCGTACACCACTGCGGGTTGAAGGACGTTCGCCAGGTTTTGATTGTCAACGCGTTTTGCTGGCGTTTGATTTGAATGAAGAGTTGTTCGAAGAAAAAGAAGGGAAACAGAGCTTACAGCATCGTGCAACGCTATTTTTTGGTCAGTCAACGGACATCACAGCTATGATGCACGAGGATGACTGTTCGCATAAAGTTTCTGGCTGGGGACAGAACAGACGGGAACGGGAACCAGGACGGATTCCACCTGGGGACGTCCCCAAAATGCCCCCAGCAAAGATGCTCTGTGTTTTGTTGATACTTTATTTCAGAACAAAGATGCTACATTCATTTATCATATTGTTTGCACCTTGTCCGGTCCCACTACTTTACTTCAAATCCACATATTATTTGTCTTACTTGTTTGGCATATAGGAGTAGTAGTGTAGGAATTAGTCATTTTTTAGTACTAGGTACTCACATGGGCTGTCAGATTTAACCAAAATTTTGGGATCTTCATTCCCGATCATATAGATTTCCCATGTTACAACTTATGTACCAATTCATACTGATTTTATAGATCCGAAAAATATTAGTTAAACATTCTAAAAGGGAGTTGGATCTTAACTCTTCAGGTTCCGTGAGTGACAACTTTTTAAACAAGAATCTTAGTCTTTTACTTTTCAACTTCATTGTAATTAGATGAAGGAAGCAAGGAGTGATGAAAAGTGGAAATAAAAGAAAAACAAAAAGAAATCCCACTAGGCAAAGAAGAAAATAATAATCATCATCATAATGATAATCACAATGATGGCGATGATGAACACTCTGCTCCAATTTGCAATCCCAAAAAAACTTCTCTTCATCCATTATATCTCTCTTTTAAAAAAAAATCATTCTTCCAATCCTACAACCATGGCCTTGTGAATCTTCAATCTCCTTCTTCTAACATTCTCAAGAGTTGTAATTTCCTCAAATTTACCTATCCAATTTACTTCACTTCTAATGTTGAAGTCCTCTCTACATTATCTCTAAACAGATTTCGAGATTAAGACTTGTTAGAAAACCAAGTATGTACAATTAGTCTGTTGTCAAATGCCACAAGAAAACGTCCCAGATCACACACCTTGATCTTTTCGGTGGAATCTCTCTGACATGTTGCCGCTAGATATCAGATACTTCTCCTGCCTGCGCCACTTGAATTTGAGCAGAATTGCATTTGGCAGCATTTTGCGGCTGGTTATTTTTAATTTTTCCTTTATCATAACACTTGACATTAATCATAATATCTTCAATTTCACCTTCCCACCGAGGATTTCCCGGCTGAGGTCTTTAGCGCACTTCAATGCATTCAGCAACAATTTTACAGTGCCCTATCACCAGAAATCATCTACCTCAAGTACCTCGAGTATTTCAACCTCAGGAGGTGCTACGGATACTAAGGTTATATTAGTAAAGTTACCAAACAAGTAAAAGTAACTCAATTATCAAGAGCACAAGCTAAAACAACCAACTGCAACACAAGAGAAAAATATAAACAAACACATGCAACGGGAATTTTGTCAATCTCTAAAAATAGAAATTCACATTGAAATTGAGAACAAGGGGGAAATATTCATGCAAAAATTATGCTTACAATAAAATAAATAAAAAGTACATCAGTAACACAAGAAAATTAGGCATATAAGTGTCGGTGGTAGTTTTGGAGTGATGTTATATTACAACATAAAAAGATCAATGCAAAAAAGAAATCCTAGTTAGAACTTAGAACAACTCACTTGCAATTGGAGTTGAAGCTTCTTGAGGTAATCAATGGATTTATTAAGCATGGAAGCCTATAATTATGATGTAAAATAATGTGAAAAACAACACAATTGAAACATATCACTTTAAGGATTGTTTTTCATCAACTTAAAAAAAATAGAGATCATATATGCAGTCAAATGTAGGATACAAATTTACCTTGTTTGAATTCGGTATTAAGTTATGCAAAAACCCTTCATTTTCTCATTAATCTTACTTCTCCTTCTCTGTCCAATATAACAACTTAGTCAAATACCAGTTATAATTCAAATTAAAGAATCACTATAATTTCAACAAATATAGCAAACCTTTTTGGAAAAATTATGAACTTTTGTAGCTTTGCTCCTATTGGAAGAAGAAAAAGAAAAACACCCCTCTGTTAGTTTGAACATAGCCAAAACCGCAACACCTTCAAACTCTTGTCAAAAAAGGCTATTACTCAGCATAATATACATAGCACATACAAGTAAAAAGAGGAAATGCAAGAAATAAAAATGATTAAAGCTGAGTGCCTCACTTTCACAATCATACTCATTCCGATAGTTGAAGACATATGTTCAGTCTTCATATTTAATTACAATTGGACAACAGCCAACAGGGTAAAATTGGTGATCTTTATCAACTCGGCAATAGATCCAAACATCACCTGGTGCTTCAAAGTTATCAACAAACCATTATGTTTCCACAAAGTTCTACTCCTTAGATCAACTTCCTCTATGATATATTTGAAAACTCTAAAAAAGCAAATCAATCTCATTTTAGATTATTCACTATTTAAAAACAATGAACTACAACTATTAGGAAATATAACAGAATTATTATGTAAAAAAATTAGGGTTAATCTTGATCAAACAATTAGTATTAATCAGAAACAGGGGATCGGGTTGAAAACCTTTCATTTCTCTGAGGTCCTCTAACTACTTTTAGATCATTTTGACATGTCAACACTTCTGTAGCTTTAGGTTCGAGAGCAGTTTCCACAGTTCACAATTCCCGAATGGCATATTCTGACTTTCTTGCAAGTTCAACCACTTGGCGGATCAATCACTCATGTTCTTGTTTGGTACTCTTCTGGACATAGTCAACCTACATTTGTGAAATGATTTGTTAGTTATTAGGCGCACGTATCAAACTAATATATGATAAATATAGGATGTTATCTCCCCCATCCATTTTCTTATTTTCAAGTACTTATATTCTCTCCTCTATAGAAACTTTTTTGGCAAGAAGTTTTTAATTGCTCTCTTTAACAGAATGCAACTCCACTGTTTGCGTTCTTAGTTCATCTTGGATTTTGTTCAATATCTATACATAAACTGCAGTTTTCATGACACTGTCAGATACCACTAAAATAACCCAATAGCCGATAATATGGTAAATATCAATTATCAATATATCAGAAATGCAAATAACAGAAGCACTATCTTGTAATTCAGAAAAACTCTTTGAAAAATCAGAAGATACAGTTTGCTGACAAACCTGATTATTAGCTCTAACCATCACCTCGGAACTCACCACCTCACAATTTAAAACTACAAATACAATTTTTATGGCAGATGCCTCTAACGAACAAAGAATTAAAGAAACAACAAATAGAATTTACGTGGTTCACTAACAATGTGTCAGTTACGTCCACAAAATTGAAACTGGTTTTATAACAGACTCAGAAGAGATTTCTCAGACCATAACAGATGTCTTCAAATCTCATGCACATTACAAACAGACCCAGATGAGAGTTTATATATCTCTCAAACTACAAAATCCTAAACAAGAATGAAATAGGACTATCCTAATCCTAGTCCCAAACAGAATTGGAATTACCTAATAATAAATCCAAAACAGAAAAGGATTCAGATTCGAGTCATATTCTAACAATCTCCACTTGACTTGAATCCTATCCCACGAAACAGATAACCGGTGGCAGACAACAGATGATACCAGATGCAACAAAACTTTCCAGTTGTATCCTGACTCTTCCTTCTCAGAATGCCACCCAAATCCATATTAACAGCTTAGAACATTTAGCAAGTCCAGACAATCAGTAGGATTATCAGCACTACCGACTTTCATCACCTTAATCCTGTTTTGATCTTCAGATGATGCAACCGCGGCGGAAGGTGACGGAGTAAAACCTTATAGAATATACAAGGTACCAGGTTTTACACATTTCAGAGCCACCTTCAAACCCTTGTAGACATGTATAACTTCACCTTCACCTTGGAAACCGAAACTCTTACTATCAAGAAGACTCGCCAACAGACCATTTGTGATTGGCGGAACATACCTAACTTTGTTCAAGGTGTTTTGAGGAGAAATCCCAACAATTCCCCTCTCTCGACTCAAAACTCCAAAACCAGAACATAAACAAAATAAGTTTCGAATCAATTTTAAAATTTTCCCCTTTGAATTGAATCTCCAAGAAACCAGGTACAGACAAACATATATCCCAGAAACATATGCACATCGATTATGCCAAATGTACCAGAAACCCAAAAATTGTGCCAAATGTACCAGACGCATGATAAATGTGTCGGACAAAGTGCACAATGGTTGTGTCAGATGTACCAGATGCTTGGTGATGATGCCAGATTTACCAGACGCACGATTGTTGTGCGACATGTATCAACTACATGATGATAAAGCCATATTTACCAGATGCACGGTGACAGTTCCAGATATACCAGACACAAGCTGATAGTGCCAGATATAAACAAATGCACGAAAGAAGTGCCAGACAAAAGAACCAAAGATACCCAGATACCACCAATCATAATAATTACATGAAAGGATTTTTCAAAAGGAATATATTTCACCAAGTCCAACTAGGAAAGGGTTTGTGACAGAACAGAGCAAATCCAACCAGGAAAGGGTTTGCTAACAGAGCAGACAAATTTTCACAAGTTCAACTAGGAAAGGCCTTGTAAAACAAATGACATAACATGCAACCATATTTTTAACAAGTCCAACCCAGTAGAACTTGTCAAATACAACAACTCGTGATTTAAACAGAGGAAACAAAACAAATAACTTCTCTAAATTTGCCAACGGATCATCCAATCTCAAAATTTTCTTCTTCTTTTTTTCTTCTTCATCGTCATTTTGCAACAGCAGTATCTGTTCAACCTACGGCTATGATACCAGTTTGTTGTGACAGGTGCATATAACGAACAAAGAATTAAAGAAACAACAAAGAGAATTTTACGTGGTTCACTAACAATGTGTTAGTTACGTCCACAAAATTGAAACTGATTTTATAACAGACTCAGAAGAGAATTCTCATACCAGAACAGATGTCTTCAAATATCATGCCCATTAAAAACAGACCCAGATGAGGGTTTATATAGATCTTCCAAACTACAAAATCCTAAACAAGAATGAAATAGGACTATCCTAATCCTAGTCCCAAACAGAATTGGAATTACCTAATAATAAATCCAAAACAGAAAAGGATTCAAATTCAAGTCATATTCTAACAAAAATTGTACTAAACAGCAATTGCATCTGAGCTTGCCTCTCAGCTTGAAGTGACCTGCACAATGGCTCAAGCTTTTTTATCTGATTGCACATGCTCTTCACCTGCTTCTTTAGGTGGTCATGCTATTGAAACAGATAGCAAGATATATCGTGCTTAAAATGAACTAAAGTATTCAGTAGCAAAATTCATGCATAACGAATTGCTCATAATACAACCAATTCAAACAGCAAAGTGATAACCAAAAATCTTATACCCGAATTCAAGATACTCAAAAGTGCTAGTAGTAACATTACTCACCCAAATAATTGCAGATACATCTGAGCTTGCACCGATTGAATTTGCCTTTCTTTCAGCTTTACTTGACTTGCACAACACCTCAAACTTTTCTTTCAGCCTCCCGAAACGCATACGCAGACGAGGTCGTTCGTACCATTTCTTCTTCCTTGTATTCCACAAGAATTCCCTGCAAGAGATCTCGATGAATGATTAGAAACCTATAAGCAAAACATCAAACATTTAACATGCAACCCAACAAAAAACAAATCCAAAAAGGAAAACACTCGTAGAAGTTCATATTCAACATTCGAAGGGTTGAATTCATTAAGAAAAGGGAAAGGACAAAATTCACAAGCTTGGAACCAGATTATGACCATCAATCAGCAAAGTGGAATGGAGACTGGAAAAAAAGAAAGAAAAAATTCGAAATAACGAAGACGAAAGAAGAGGACGAAAAACTATTGTTTACCCCTGGATTCACGCTTTTAAAGTATAGAGATTAGCTTTAGTGTAGAAGAGTCCTAAGACATCAGTTTATATATATTAATCATTTTTCTCTGCTTAAAATAATACATACATCAGTATATATTTCCTGCTTTATTTTTTATTTTTTAACATACTCTATTTATTATTTTTTAAAGTTATGTGTGATAGATTAATAAATAATTCTTTTTATTTAGTTTTTATTTGAATAATTAATAGAGTTTGGATTTTTTTTACCAATTTATTAAATTGAGTTTGAATAGTTATTTGATTTGATGTTAAAATTTGATTAATATATATATATATATATATATATTTATTATTATATTTTATCCGTTCTCTTGCCGTACCCATATCTATAATTTTTTAATTTTTCCGTTTCCCGTCCCCGTCCCCGTCCAGATGCAACATAGCATCACAACACATAAGTAAAATGCTCAAAACGTTTAGTGGGGTAAATTAAGTACAGTACATGTAGTTTGAATGGGTAATCAGTGGTTGCGTCTCAAACAGTAATTAAGCTGCTTCTTTTTCTCCAAAATGTTCCTGATAGAGTAAGTACAAGGATGTAGTTTTAATGAGCTGGTTTCAGGTCAGTCAAACTTGCAGGGACGAAGATCTTTATTCTCGCCGAGAAGGAAATCAAAGCCGGGTTAAGGAGGTTAAAGCCTGGTCATGCTCAGATCAAACTTGGGCTGATATATGTTTTTTGAGTGGGCCGAAATTTATGTTTGATTTGGTCTCTAAAATTCACACATTATACATCAAATTAAAATATTTAAAAATATAATTAATTTTTTAAAACATCAAATTAAAATATTTAAATATCGAATAAAAATACTAAAAACGCAAATCAAATTAGATTGGTTTAACATTAAAAAATAAAATAAAATTAGAACGTTTAAATATTAAATAAAATACCAAAATAAACATCAAATAAAAATCCAAAAAAAAAACACGTTAAAATAAAAATAGATAAACATCAAATACAAATAATTAAACATCAAATGAAAAAATGTATAACACACTTCAAAATAGTTAAGTGTCAAATAAAAATCATAAATATACAAATCAAAATTTGAATAGTTAAACATCAAATCAAAATAATCAAACATCAAATGAAAATATTAAAAATACACATCCAAATAGTTAATTATCAAATAAAAACACTAAATATACATATCAAGACTTAACTGTTTCACCAAACTGAACAACATCACGAGGTTTGGGTAAACCATCAAATACAGCAAATGAAACATCAAGTCTGATAGTAAAAACTCGTTTATTGCGCGAAAATGGAGGAACAAAACTGATTCACGAATTTCTCCGAACCGGATCTTGATCCACGAGATTCTTATGACTCGGAATCATTAATTTCCCTATTATTTATTCCCAGCACCCCCCAAAAAGTGATATTTGCACCAACATCCCTTCTTCCTCTCCCAAACTTTCTTTAATTGTATTTGGAATCCCATTTTTAATTAAACTTCATTATATCACACATTAATTCTTGGTTTCGCTGCGAGACAGTCTCGCACAAAACTTTGTCATGTAGTTATGTTTATTGAATGAAACCCAATGACGTACTCTTCATTCTTCTCATTGGAATACACTTTTTATTTTTATCTTTTTTATTTAGACAAATTCCATTTATAGCATAATTTAAGGTACGTCTAAATACATAAAGGGTTGGTCTCTTGACAGGCATCCTTTCCATAAGTTTTGGGACAAGACATTTTTTTTTACTTTATACACTGCATTTGTTAAATTATATACTAAATTTTGAAATTTTGAAAATATTTTTTTATATTATACTCCCTCCGTCCCACTTTAAAGTTCCTAATTTGACTTTTAGGAGTCAACTGCATCAACTTTTAAACACTAATATTTTTTTGTGAATGTAAAAAAACTGGAAAAATAATAGTTTGAAAATATATGCTATGGTGAATTTAAAAACATATAATATAACAATAATCTTACACATATATTAAGAGAATTTAAAGATTGAAATTGTTTAGTTTGACTTTAGAAAGTCAAATTAGGAACTTAATAGTGGTACGGAGGGAGTATATTTTTATATTTTCACATTCTAATACATATTATTACTTTTTTAACTTTTAAAATACAATATTTAAAATTTTATTAAAAAATTACAACACCTAACGTAAATATCATTGTGGACTGTCCATAAACTTATGGAAATGCCACATTTCCTAAGACTTTCTCTTACATTATTTTACCTTTCTTCTAATTCAATTTGATCCATAAATTTAATTTATATTTTAAATATTGTGTCAAAAAATAATGTGCGATAATAAAATGAATGGAGGAAGTTTTAACAATATTATAGCAAGGTATTAAGGAATAGTAATATTACTTGTAATTGTAATTAGATTAAAATTCATTTTCTAGTCTGGTATAGGTCTTTTGTACCCGTATATAATGTACCTCACATCATGAATACAAACACACAATTATTACTTGAAAATATTCTTCATGGTATCAGAGTCTAAAATCCTGGAAACCTGAGAATTTTACACTGCCAATTTTCTGAGCAGCCGCCGATCGCCACTCAGCCGCGCGTTACTGCACGCGCCGCCAGCTCCATCGTCTGTTGCATGCCCCTCGTTCCGGATCACCGTCCGCCGCTGCTGCTCACCAGCCGCCGCCGTCGATCCTATCCGCATGCGCAGCCAATCGCTGCTCAGCCGCGCGTCAAGTTCTCACCCGCTGTTGGTCCTGATCCGTCGCTATCGTACCCCTGCTGTCGATTGCCACCACCGCCGATCTGCCATCATTGATCCACCGCGGATGTTGAAGGTCAATCACTGCCCATCCGTGCGTGTAAGCCACGCGTCATTGTCTCGTAGCTGCGTTGCGTCCGATCTCCACGCGCCACCGCTGTCGTGCCCATCGCCGATCTGCTCACCACCGCTGATCTGCAACCATGTCTGCTCCTGGTTCTAGTGCCGATGCCGCTGATCAAGCCCGCGTTGTTGCTGAAACCGTGGCTAATAAACTACATAATCTCAACGCCACCGATGTCATTGCAGCTTTACTTAAACAGTTGCAATTGCAATATGGCACTGGGGGTTCTGTTCTTACCGGTCGTTCTATGCATGACCCTTACTTCCTCAGTACTTCCGATGGCCCGGGTTCGTCAATATGTCCTATCATACTTAAAGGAGAGGAGAATTACCTGGAATAGTCTAATGTTATCTACAGTGTTATGCTTGCTAAGAAGAAGAATGGTTTCATTGATGGAACCAATACTAAACCTCTAGACAATCATCCTGATGCAGTTGAATGGCCTGGAATTAATGCTACCATGGTGTGTTGGGTTTTGCATACCTTAGATCCACCATTACGTTCTTCTACTAGTTACTATCCTACGGTGAAGGAACTGTGAGATGATTTAAAGGCACGATTTACCCTTGGAAATGGTCCAAAAATTCTGCAGATGCGTGAAGATATTCATAACTGTTGGCAGAATGGTCAGACTGCTGCCATTTACTTTGGCAAAATGAAGAAGCTGTTTGGTGATTACAATGCACTACGGCCTCTTTTAGTTTGCACCTGTGATGCTTGTAAACCTCTGTGTACTTGCAACCATGCTGCCGACGCCTTCCTAGAATGTGAGAAAGATATGATCTACCAGTTTCTCATAGGTCTTGATGAAGGCTATCATACCCTGCGATCCAACATCATAACCACCGATCCACTTCCACCAGTCATGCGTATATACACTCTTGTTACTCAGGAGGAGAATCACAGAGCCATTGTTCATTCTCGCGAGCCTTCAACTGACTCAATGGCTTATGCTGCGCGACGTCTACCACCTTCTGGTTCTTCGCCAGCTGTTCTCAATTCAACTGATTGCAAGAATCTGGTATGTTCGCATTGTCATCGCAAGGGCCATGATAAAGATACTTGTTTCAAGCTCAATGGAGTACCATATTGGTGCAGAGAATTGAACCCCATGAACAAGAAACTGGTGCCAACCCAGCCACCTCCGGGACACGCTGCCGCAGCTTCCCGGACTGTACCTGCCCGTTCTGACTTTGGTCCTGCTCTGTCTGATGACCAATTGAGTACGACCTTACATTTATTTTACCAATTTAATGGTGTATCTGACCATGAGTCAGGTAAGTTTACTTTACCATGGATACTTGATAAGGGAGCCTCCTATCATATGACCAGTGACAAGGGTTCTCTTTTTGATATTATAACTACTGTGCATTCCGTACATGTTGTGTTACCTGATGGGTCTGTGTCGTCTTCAAACCAATATGGTTCTATTCATTTTGGGTATGTTACTCTTACTCATGTGCTCCACATACCCTCTCTGCATTGCGATTTATTATCATGTTCTAGATTGTTATCTACATTAAATTGTCTAGCTTGGTTTACTGAAAATTATTGCATTTTACAGAAAATCAGTACAAGAATTGTGATTGGTCTGGGTGAACAGCAAGGGGGGGTTTATTGGCTTCGTCTGTTGGATTCGAATGTTCATCTCTCGCAGTCTTTACCAACAGTTGCTTCAGTTACTTCTTCAAATTTATGGCATCAGCGTTTTGGGCATCCATCATCTACGGTGTTGTCTTCTACTTATACTATTGATTTTAGCACAAATAAAGTTTCTGTTCCTTGCTCTGGCTGTCATAGAGCAAAACAGACTAGACATAGTTTTCCTTTAAGTAATTCAAATGCTACTTCTTTATTTGAATTAATACATTGTGATGTTTGGGGTCCTTATAAAACACCATCCTCTATGGTGCATTTTATTTTTTTTAACTATAGTTGATGATTACTCCCGCTCTGTTTGGGTTTATTTATTAGCTGCTAAGACTAATGTAGCATCTAAATTTAGAGAATTTTGTGCTTTGAGTAAGAATCAGTTTGGCCGTGTGATCAAGCGTGTCCGGGCTGATAATGGTACATAATTTCTACCTTTGAGATCATATTTTGCTGAGTCTGGGATCATTATTGAGACATATATGGTTGATACACCACAACAAAATGGTCGCGTTGAGCGCAAGAATCGCCATTTACTTAATGGGGCTCGTGCTTTACGCTTTCAAGCCAATCTGCCTATTGAGTTCTGGGGGGAATGTGTTCTTACTGTTGCTTATTTGATCAATCGGACACCCACAAAGAAACTTGAGCGCAATCAGACTTGGATCTTGTCTTCCCTACCTCTACATAAGACTGCCATTGGATGCAAATGAGTGTACAGTACCAAGTTTAAATCTGATGGTTCCATTAAGCGTCACAAGGCTCGTCTGGTGGTTCTTGGCAATCGCCAGAAAGAAGGTATTGATTATACAGAGACATTTGCTCCTGTTGCAAAGATGAGTTCGGTTCGTCTGTTTCTATCTGTTGCAGTCATTCATGGTTGGAAACTTCACCAGATGGATGTGCATAATGCTTTTTTTTCATGGTGATTTACACGAGGAAGTCTACATGCGTCCCCCACTAGGCTATCCTGCGCATCCGGGTCATGTTTGTCGGCTTCATAAATCTCTTTATGGTCTTCGTTAGGCTCCTCATAATTGGTTTGCGAAGTTGGCTCAAGCTTTACATGCATTTGGTTTTGTTCAGAGTAAGGCTGATTACTCCTTATTTACTTTTATCTGCGGCTTGATTTCCTTGCATGTCCTCGTCTATGTGGATGATTTGGTTATTGTTGGTGGTTCTTCATCGCTCATCTCTAAATTCAAGAAATACTTGAGCTCTTGTTTTTATATGAAAGATCTTGGTAATCTTAAGTATTTCTTGGGTATAAAGATTGCTAGAAGACCGGATGAGATGTTTCTCTCACAAAGGAAATATGCCATGGATATTTTATCTGATACAGGTTTGGCGGCTTCTAAACCGACTGACTTTCCCATGGAGCAATAGCATGATCTTGCAAAGGTTGAAGGACCTCTTTACGATGACACTGAGTAGTACCGGCAACTGGTGGGACGCCTCATTTATCTCACTATCACACGACCTGAGCTTAGCTACTTTGTTCATACGCTTGCACAGTTTATGAAGCCTCCTTGTGTTCCTCATTGCCAAGCTGCCATGCGTGTTCTTCATTGTCTGAAGAGCCGTCTTGGTCAAGGTTTATTTCTCTCTTCCCGTAGTTCTATACAACTGACTGCTTATTGTGATTCTGATTGGGCTGCATGTCCTATCACACGTCTATCATTATATAAATACTTTGTGACCATTGGTGATTCTCCGGTTTCATGGAAGACCAAGAAATAACCTACCGTTTCTCATTCTTTTGCGGAAGCAGAGTATTGTGCTATGTCAGTTGCATGCTGTGAATTGATGTGGCTTAAGTCTTTGCTTAAAGACTTGGGTCTTGTGCAATCTACTCCTGTGCGACTGTTTTGTGATAGCCAGTCTGCTCTCCACATTGCGGCTAACCCAATATTTCATGAATGTACGAAGCACATTGAGGTTGACTGTTATTTTGTCTGTGATCTTGTACAGTCTGGTACTATTGTTACTCATCATATTCGCACGACTGGTCAACCTGTGTATTTTTTTTACGAAGGCTCTTGGGCGAAATCAGTTTCATTCTATACTTGGCAAGTTGGGCATTTCTAATCCTTGTGCTCCAACTTGAGGAGGAGTGTTAAGGAATAATAATATTACTTGTAATTGTAATTAGATTAGAGTTCTTTTTCTAGTCTGGTATAAGTCTTTTGTACAAGTATATAATGTACCCCAGAGCATGAATACAAACACACGATGATTACCGCGTAAATTCTTCAACCTATTTTGATAAAAAATAATAATTTTACCTTTACATAACACCCTCAAATTTAAAATAGAATATGAGGCAAATCTTGATATAATTTGCATCACCCAACATACTATTAGAATAAGTCAAAATGATGTTTAGATTTGATTTGATTATGGATTAGGTTCATGACTAGATTAGAGTTCTACTAGACCTAGTCTACCTTTTGTACTCT
>JAULKM010000010.1:5692014-5709069 GCA_032355605.1 Rubia tinctorum
TTTACACTTTAAACCTTGGTCTTTTTATGACTTATGGAAAGATCGTCTTTCAAGAGTCGGACTCTTTTTCTTTTTCTTTTTCCTTTTCTTTTGCTTTTAATTTAATTATTTATTATTTAAGTGGAATTGTTTGAAAGGATGGAATTAATCTTTTGGTTTATAATTTTTTGAAATTTTTTAGATGGTACCTTTTATTTTAATTTAGATGAAAACAAGAAAAGGCTATGAAGAGAACACTAGTTTTTGATTAACATGTAATGGTAAAATTTAAATATGTTACATTAATTATTTCACAAAGTCTTGTCTTATACCATTTAAACTTTAGACCAAGGTTTATTTTACAATTAATAATAAGTTTCATTTAGGATCAGGTGTTTTTTAAAATGCTGATAATTTTAGGGACCTACTATGCAATTATCAAGAGGCTATAAATACCACAAAAATATCTGAATTTCCAAATTTCTTTTCCCAATTGGAATTCTCTCCTCCGATCTAAATCTGTAACCGTCGTCGTTCCACCGCCAAATGCCGCCACAGTTCCACCGTTGAATCCACCACCATTCCGCCATCGTTTCTTCCGGCGAATCCTGAAGACAACGACGAATCCAAAAGATCGAAGCCTCCGACGAATTTACACCGTGAAGCCGCCGGCGAAGACGTTGCGATTGACACCGCAATTTGCTTATGAATTCTCCACTGGCGTCTCTGCAATACCATAGCTCTGCCGATTACGAGCAAAGTGACGTCTGCGTTGTGCCCTAGCTTCGACGCCTCTGAATTATACCCTAGTTTCGCCGACGAGATGACAGCGAGTTTGCGGTGGAGGAGTGTCATGCCGACGAAAGAGTGCCGCGATGAAGAAGTGGGTGTGTGAGATGCACATGCCCCAAGGAAGAAGGTGTGTCTAGCTTCACGCGCGGCCTGAGGTGATGACGGTGATGTGGCGGCTGACGGAAACGGCATGGATGGCGGCTGTGCTTCGACCTCTGAGAGGTAAGGTTTAATTTTGTGTTTTATTTTTTCTGAAAACTTGGTGAGGTATTTACTTGACTAAGCTTGTTATCAACAAAATTTGTTTGGTCTAGTGGTTAGTATTCTTGTTGTTGTGGTTATAGGTTTGGGGTTCGAATCTCACTAAGACCTTTACTTTGAAGAATTTATGTTTATGATGTATATTCTGAGGTTTAATATTATTTTACTGAGTGTATGCTAAATAAGAGTGTTTGGTGTGGTGGTTATTGCTCTAGGTTTTGAGGTTATTGCTCTAGGCTTTGAGGTTATTGCCCTGAGTTCAAATCTCGCTTGATCCTTCTTCTTTTTTTGAAGAATTTCTATTTTTGAGATACTGTAGCTCTTTGCTGATGTTTGTAACTTTTTTTCTCTTATGTTGATATTTTTCAATATTTATGTGAAGTTTAATTGATATGAGTTGATGTTTTGTCCTTTTTTTTGTTTTTAAAGAATTTTTATTCTTGGGGTACTGTAACTCTTTGATGATGTTTGTAGTTTTTTTCCCTCTTATGTTGATATATTTCAATATTCATGTAAAATTTAATTGATATGAGTTGATGTTTTGTCCTTTTTTTGTTGATATGGATTGATATTTATAGTTTTTTTTAAAAAATATCATATTGATATTTTTCATTTTCCGGCTGAGGTTTTGATAATATGAGTTGATGTTTGTAGAGTTATTTTTCCGATGCTGATGTTTTTCATTTTTCGGATGAGGTTCAGCCGTTAGGAGTTGATGTTTGTATCTTTTTGGTGATATAGGTTAATATTTGTAGTTTTAAAAAAGTTATTGTTGACGTTTTATGATTTTTTGAGTTAATAATTTATAATCTTGAGGTACCATAGTTTTTTTGTTGATGTTTTTTTCTTTTTCTCATGTTGATGTTTTTTTTTCCGGGTGAGTTTTAGTTTATATGAGTCGATGTTTTGTAGTTTTTTTGGATTATATGGGTTGATATTTTTTGCTTTTTTTCTCTCATGTTGATGTTTTTCATTTTCTCGATGATTTTTAGGTGATACGAGTTGATGTTTGTAGTTTTGGGTGATTTATGTTGTTTTTTTGTAGTGTTTTTTTCTTATGTTGTCGTTTTTCATTTTATGGGTGCAGTTTAGAGGATATGAATTGATGTTTTTAGATTTTGGTTGATATTAGTTGGTTTTTTTTAGTGTTTAAAAAAAATGATAATTGAAGTTTTGTTGATTTTTTATGATATTTAGTTGATGTTCTGTTAGTTGTAATCGACATTTTCCCTACATTTTTTCTAATTTTTTGTTGATTTATTATTTATTTATTGTATATTTTTTGCTTTTTTATTTGTTTTTTAAATATACTTTTTGCTCCAATTTTTTATTTGATCTTTTATGATTTTTCGTTGATGTTCTACTATTTTTCTGATATTTATAATTTTCAGTTCGATGATCATATTAATTTTTTGTATTTTTAAAATGTTTTTAAATATTTTCTGACTTTTTAATTTTTTTGAAAGCTTCAGATGACGGAAAAATGATGGGAAAATTGGACAAAAAAAGCCCTCAAAAAAATATTAGCAATAGGTCTCAGTAAAATTATTAGAGATATGTTCATGTAAAATTATTAGAGATAGGTCCTTGGAGTTATAATATAGTTAGAATTGAATAAATGCCCCTATCTAAAATTTATGCTACCTCACAGGAGACTATCTCTAATTATTTTTAAAAATTAGCTATTACTTTTATATAAATATTTAAATGCCAGATTATGCAAAATAAAAAATTATTGAAATTGAGTAAAAGAAAATATGAGAAATAAATTTTTTTTAGAAAAGTTGTTGGTTTACTCATTTACTCTAAATAGTACACGTAATACGGAGTATCTGCTTGGTCACTCTAGCTGGTGATTATGATTAGTTCAATGATTTCTACAACTTTTATGGCTGTGAATTACCTGGAAGAATCATTCAGTATAAAGCACATGGGACCGGAATTTAATTTAAAATGATTCAATTAAAAGAAAAATCCGTGCATCATGATGTTTAGTCACATTAAATAATTTAAAACTGCATGGAACGGGTTTTTTAAAAAGTATTATTAATATTCAATAAGTCCCAATAATGTACCTACTAATCATTGAAGTTATGGTTTGCGGTTAAGTACTTACTTTTTCACTTCAAAATTAAATAAAATGTAACCTTCTTAGCCAAAAAAAAAGTTATTTTCCAACCAATTAACTAAAGCAGGAATTCCATCTATTATATTATTACATTCAAAAATATTTAATCTCGTATATTTTACTAACTACTGGTCTACTAATTTCGAGTAGGAGTTTACTAATCATTTTGACAAAATCTGTAAACTATGTGATCTTATCTGTGTTGATATTAATATGACTGATTTAATTGAAAATCATTTGGACTATAATTGTGTATCTTTTAAGATATTTGCTAATCATTTCAAATTGCACACTTTGATTTTGAACAGTTGAATCAAAGAATGTTTGATTCTTAATATATTTTGTTAAGAATAATTAAAACTTGTAAAAAGTTTATAATCTGAAAATGTATGTTATAAGGAATCTAACAATATATCATTCAATAATATTTATACTTATACACCTATTCAATTTTGAGGTTAAAGTTAAAAAGTTTTGATTAAATAAATAGTTAAATTGTATCTTGAATTGGGACAGAGCGAGTACTAGGATTGGGTGAGAATCAGAATAAATTATTTGTTAAGGTTGCTAAAAGCGGTTTATATTTTCTTCGGACGATAGATTTTAATGACGTTTGATATATATCCATTTTGCCCACGCACCTTCCGTCATGCATGATCAAACGTGTTTGTTTGTTTTCTTGAATAATCCTAATCCTGTAGATTTGTACTTCTATTTTTTTTTTACATTATTTTATATCAAAATTTAACCGCATATTTAAATAGATATATAAATAATAATATTATCGTATATGATATTGTTCAATTCGTCGTGACAATATTTTTAAATATCAATTTTTTATTTGTCGTTATTATACGTAGGTAAATATATTAACGGTCAAACATGTTTCTTGAATATCGTGATAATGATTACAGTGAAGATAGAACTGGGACAGAGGGAGTATGTGGTTACGATTGCGACACCATTTTTCATTACATGTACTCCCTCCTTAGTGACACGTTTACTTTATCGAGATTTTTTTAAAGTGGCACACTTTCCATTGTTTGTAAGATTCCTTCAATCCCATCCACTTATTCTACTTTTTACTTTTTACAATCAATTTCAACCACTCACTTTCTTCACATAAATCTAAGAGTTTAAACCTAGTGTGCCACTTTTAGTGAAACGGAAGGAGTACAATATGCAAACCAAAATTCTAAACCTCTTAAGTTACTGTTACTTAATTACGAAGAACAGAGGAAATTGTGTACAAAACAAAATTTGATACTTCCAGGTTGAAAAAGTACGGAGTACACACTACTATCATATTCTTTCCTTATGATTTGAATTAAATTAATTTATACTTAAAGTCAAACTATGATCTAGTTTAGTTAAATGCAGTTTAAAAAAAACAAATTTAGGTGTGCTGATAATAATAAGGCAAAGTAGTGGGAAAGACTGTCTTTCCATAATCTTATGGAAATACGGAGTTTAATTATAATAATAAAATGTAAAAGGTTTTTGCTGCAATATTAAAGTTTTATTATGCAACGTGTAGTAGTTATAAATTTTATAACCCGATTCATACAATCCGAAAATTTTATTTTCATTTCTTCTAATTTACACTTTAAACCTTAGTTTTTCCATGACTTATGGAAAAACCGTCTTTCAAGAGACAGACTCTTACCCAAATAGATTGAAATCCGAATTAGACCCGGATTTTAATTGTTAAACTCGCGAAATAATAAAATTGGACTTGAGTTCTTGTTCTTTCAATAACTTATGGAAAGACCATTTTTCAAGAAGCATACACTTTTAAAGTACTCTAATGTAAAAAATAAAATTTAAGGAAAAGTGCATAAATAACCCTATTAAATTTCGAAAGTGCAGATATAACCTTGTAAAATTTAAAAGTGCTAAACTAACCCTAAGTTTTTTAGCAATGGTGTAGAGATATGCCCAAATTGCACTATTCCCGCGTTGACTAAAGGAATTGAGGCGTTGGCATGATCTAAAAAGACAAAACTACCCCTAGGTTTAAAACTAAAAATTTAATAACCATTATACCCTTAGGCTCTGGCGCAGTCAACAGTGGTCAATATGGTCAATGGTGGTCAACGCTAGATCATCGTCGGTCGCCATCACCGGCTAATGGTGGTCAAGTTCAATCAGTACTTTTATTAATAAAACAGGGTTAGATCTGCACTTAAGTAAAAAAATACAGGGTTAAATTAGTACTTACATAAAAAAAAGATAGGGGCAGATCAGCACTGTCATAAAAAAAATCTTTTTGAAGAGAGCACACTCCTTATATATATGCCTTAATTACAACTTCATAATCCAATATATCATAAATATATTTATAATTTGTATGTTAATTTCTAATTAATTTTCAATACTCCCTATATCCCAGATAATTTGGAATATTTTGATATAACCCTATAAGTTTTAGAAATGTACTGATACAACCCTATAAATTTTAGGAATGTGCTGATTTAATCATATCAGTTTTCATAATTTGTTGATATAACCCTACTTGTTCTAGCGGCGGTCGGCGGCGGTCCGACGACAATATTTGGGTTTCAATGATGCTAAGGGCAATAATGTCATTTCCTATTTTTTTAGTTTTTATATTTTTTTCCAGAAGGGCAAGAATGTCTATTTTTCTGAAATTCCGGCTAAAATTTACCGGAAAGGGTTATATTTTCACTTGCACTTATTATCTAAGGTTATATTCGCATTTTCAATTATCAGAAGGTTATATTTGCACTTATATGAATTATATAGGGTTATATATACACTTTTCTCTTAACAAATTACATACAAACAATCTAACTTATTTATATATTCAATTTTGGTTTAAAGGTAAAGAATTTTGACTACGCAATTTTGACTACTTCTACTAAGTGAATACTAGTATTTGATTGTATTGGGAATTTGGGAGAGAGGAGTATAACGGTTCCAATTTCCATCAGATTGTTTTGGATTCAGGCTTCAGCACTCAGCAGGAATCAACAGCTACATGCCCTACACATAGAAAAACCCATCCCAGATCCCTCTCATCAAATTCAGTCAGCCATGGAAGATCCCGACACACAGAGCAAGACGATTCGAATCCTGTGCCGCAAGCTGCTGCTCCCAAAACTCGACGATCATCAATCAATTCAATGGTTAATCGGTTCCTCTTTTTTACCTCCACACACCATCACCTCCACGCTCCGCTGTATCCACACCCTCCCTTCCAATCCCAGCATTCCCGATTTGGTCAAAGAATCAGGTCTTTTCCCAATCAGTTGCCCACTTAATCCTATTAATTGTTAAGGGGAGAGATTCTGTAGTTTGTTGTTACCTTTGCTTGAATTTCACGTCTGTTTAATTGCTGCTTCATTACTGTACATTTTGTTGAGGGATGCATAGGTACATTCTTTTAATCCCAATGCACTGCACCACGACTCGAACTCTGTCAAGAGTCCTTTAGCTAAATATATAGTATGCTGTAGTTCTTGTAATTAGTTAGGAATCGAGGGTGGAAAGAGCAGTTTTTGTCATGTTTTGGAGTTCTAGTCATACATTAAAGGCCTTGTTCTTTTCGACTAGACTGATTAGAACTGAACTCTGTACATTTTATTACTAAAAGCAACTGATCTGAACTAATCTTGAATGAAGTCCAAAAGAATAGGGCCTAAGATATTGTATATACTCCCTCCGTCCCAGAGAAATCTTCCTATTTTTTGTAAACTTTCTCAAAGCATGTTTGACCACCAAAAACTTTAATTACATATACAAACGGTGTATAAAATTGAATCTTTAGAAATAGATGTTTCATGGAATCTCACATGAATAATATCTCACATGATATTATTGTTAACTATATACTAATTGAAATTTATAATTAAACATGACTTGAGAAAGTTGACCAAAAAGTAGTAAGATTTATCTGGGACGCAGGAAGTATATAGTTATGGTTAATAAAATATCTAGTGCGCTAAGAAACCAATTTATGTTCTGTGGATGCACCACTAAATTTGGGTAAAATCTATACAACTTTAGTGCTTTATGCCCGTGTTTGGATAGTTTAGTTGGTAGAGTTGGGATGCCGTGAGCAGATATAGGATTATACTGATTCCACACATTCGTACTTTTATTCTGTTGATTCTTTTTTACCGTGTTGAGTACAATATTTGGAGCATGATACATATAGTTACTCCCTCCGTCCCAGCTTAAATTGCCCACTTGCTTTTTTGGCTCTATTGTCTATCAAAGTTTGACCGCATATTTGAATAGATATATAAGCAACAATATTATCATATGTGATATTGTTGAATTCGCCGTAATAAGTAGTTTCTGAATATCAACTTTTTGTTTGCCATTATTTACATAGGTGAACATATTAACGGTCAAATATGTTTTTTGAACAACATGATAATGATAGCTGTGCTATTTAAAATGGGATGGAGGAATTAGTAATTCTGTGATAGTGTTCATATGTTTGATTTATTACCTAAATTAATCTGGATCCCCATGAGCAGATGATATAGGGACTCTGGTTCCTCAGGGCTTTGAGGTCATTGGAGCCTTGATTGTAAAGAGTGATATGGATATGCAGAACTTGGCTCGTGAGGCTGTTGATGGGGCTATTGCATTGAGGAAGTTATTATGCAATAATGCTGGGGGTTTGTATGACGACCGTCCATTGATTGGAGCTACTTTACACTCGAATAATATTGATGACATCAGCTTCTTTGTTTCAAATATTATTGATCCACAAACCCTTGAAAGAGTGACATCAGTTGAATATGAAGAACAGCCCGAGAAATATTTACTTGAGAGGGGTTGTATGCTACAGTGTCAGCTTCTGTTGAAGTTGCCAGTTTATTATCCAACACAAAACCCAAAAGGTAAACTTGTTTCCTCTCTATCATTCTTTTGCAGTAGTACTGGTGTGTATGTGATCAGTTTTACATTGTGATCCCCATGACTATACCTGTCTTGTAATCCTCTTAGTAATGATCTATGAGTATTGGGACCATGCAAATGGAGAATATTTCTTTGTTATATTACTTAATCATGTATTTAGCATTTTTATGAACTCTCACCACAGATTAGTCATATTATAGAGCCACAGGATTAGTGATACCAAATTAATATGGATGCCTCAGTAGATGGACATGATTTTCCAGGGGAAGCATGGCTATTGGGCCTTGAAGCAACCCGTAGTTTGAAAATAAAAATAAACAATGTTAACCAGTTTTACTATCTTTCAAGTCTACAAGGTTTCATGATATTGCACAATATTAGCTATGAAAGGTGGACAGGGTCTGGACTAAATTAGAGTATTTAAATAATATTTTGGTATTCTATACAAGGGAATCTAACAGGCTAAAATTTCTTTGAGTGTGAATATTTATCATGGCGAGGCTGGGCAGAGTCATTGCCTTGATTTATGAAGGTGAGGACTAGCAAGTTTTAACATTCTGATGAATCTTATGTCACGCCACATACAAGGTAACTGATTTGAGCTTGAATTTTGTTAGAAGAGGCAACTTGCATCCAAAAAATGATTTCTTTTCCCAATCACTGTTATAGCAATGTTTCACAATATTCTTAGATCTCCATTAAGATATGAAAAAATAACAATAGTTCAAAAAACATTCTTCACAATCTTGCCTTTCACAAGTTTCCTGTTCCTTTCAGTTACTTTGGATATCTTCTTAGAATTAGGTCAGTTAGATGTAAGTGATAAATTAACTGAGAAAGATGCTAGTGAGGTTTAAGATTGTTCCATACTTCTCACGATTGTTGCATTTTGAACTCAAAATAAATTCCAGTTCCGTGCTTGCAGCTGGTTGAAATCTCAATAATCTGAAAAGGATAGTAAAACAAAAAGTAAAGTGCGGTCTCAGATATGAGCTTAAAGAAATCATGCATGACCTGTTTATTGTATTTCAGTCTAGTCTTATTGACTATTCATTAATAAGACTGGCTACAATTTTCCGTCACGGCCAGGAAGAGTTGTGCTTGTTAAAGGTACTTTTCAGGAGCTGCTGTCTTGCATATTAAAACTTCTTTAGATAAAAAAGTCTGATGCTTAAAAATATCTTAGTGTCGAATTCAGAGATGAAGATGTCTATAAAGGCAAGCATGAAAAATTTGGATACATTGCTCCCTGCTTAAACTTTTCTATAGTAAGGAGAACTGAGTTTATGATTGACCAATGTATATGAGAATCAGCTAGACCAGTGGAGTTTCAACCCTATTAAACTAAATTTAAGAAAATACTTTGGTTTCTAGAGAAAAACAGATAGGATTGTGTACGAGCATCTTTTTCATTTTTTTCCAGTATAGTTGATGTTCTTCCAGAGTAAGTGCTAGTCACATGCCATTTAGTTTTTTAAATCCAGAATTGGCAATATCGATCACATATTAATTCCCAACAATGGTTTGGCAGTTACATTTTTTTTCCAGAAAATGTAGTCTGGTTGCTACTATAATTCTTATTTACTCTATATATGTATGTCACTGGCTGGAAGTATTCCACCTCTATTTTTCAGTTCATAAATCATTGCCTTTGGCTAATGGTAAACTACTGGAGCTTTAGGGATTTTAACTGTTACAAATGTTCAGCAGATGTGGAGGGTAACTATATTCGTGCAACTGAAGATGTCATTAGTAACTTGATAGATCCTCAAACTACATACATCATAGAAGCGAATGAACTCTCAACGGATAAACAATCTCTTGTTCTCCGCGGCTCAGATTTTGATTTGCATGAAAAATCAAGTATACCTGCACAGGAATCAAGTTTAAAGACTTCAACTTGTTCCTACCTTTGTTTAAAGTCTGGGAATGCCAGTTCTACTTGGATGGAAGAGGTAAAATAACAAAAATTCTATGTGAATCCCTGTTAGGTTTTCGATTAGTTTGACAAACACTATTTCCAGGTTTGATTTGGAAACACTTTGATTCTCTGTCAACTACTCTTCTAATATGTTTCTTTTCATAGAATGCAGATAAAATCCATGTGAGTGTCCTAACTAATAGATCACGAATCTCCTCAAAACCTGCTGCACTGATGGCTGAATATTATCCTGGTATTGAATTGTTTCTCAAATGGAGTATACTGTTCATCATATCTTTTTGCAATGTTCAGAAAATACTGTGTTACATTACCTGCATTGCTTTGTCCTTTCCTATTTCATTTTCTGAGTTGTTTTAAATCATCTATTCTAATACTCATAATTCGTTTTATTCTTCTCCTTTTCAGCGCCTGAAAACACCAAAAGGTTGGTTTTAGTTCAGAAATTAGAAGTGCTATGTTATGCAGCAAAGGATCTTCTGTTGGCAGCTGCTGTTCCTAAGCTGATTATTCCTGCACTTACTTGTCAGCTGCGTTCGATGAGGAACAAACTCTTGCCTAACCTCTTGACCCAACATCAACAGGTTACACAAGCTACATGTCATCCCTTAGTTTTGTGAATCCAATAGTATAGTAATCTTGAGATGAATAATTGCTACATTCTGTTATAATAAAAAAACTCTCTGATTGTGGCTTAAATGTGCAAGCATCTCAAATTTGTCATTCTTTCCATCTGATATGAAGCTGTTTTTGTTAATTTTGTGTCAGGACCTTTCTGTCTTGCTAAAAAAGCTTACCTAGTCTCTCTTAACTGTTAAGTTGCCTTGAAAATCTACTGTGATTGCTGTTTATTGGGGTGATAAGTTACTCTTTCTGGTACAGCTTCAGCCACGTCACTTCCTTCCTCCAGGTTTTCTGCATCCTGTTACAGTTATTTATGAACTCAGCTATGGGGAAATGGAAATGAAGCAAGGTAATACATCCACTTGAAGTATGTGTATAGCCTATTTGCATATTGTGTATAGAGAAGGGGCTAAATAGCATTGCTATCGGAGAAATCATACCCTATTTATTTGCAACGTAGAATGGTAACTATTGCATCTGTCCAGCCAGGAAGAATTGCAACCTCATTTTGAATCGGATCATTAAGTATAAAAAACTTCAGGAATGAAACTGTGGATGTTTTTCATGTATCAGTTAGAATATGCTTTACTGCTTTTGACTCTTTGTGTACGTAACCCCACATAGTGGAACATATACCTCCAGTTTTTTTGTTGCTCTATTAAGTGACTACCCAAAGGTAACCCCTTGTTCTGATACTTTATATGACTTCTAACTGATGAAGTTTGGCTTCAATAAAGATTAACTCATATTTGTTTAGTGTGAAACATATTTCATTCAAAAGCTCTCATTAACTCTGTGACAACAGATCTCATATTGTTTCAGAAAGTGTGCGAGTGCAAAGTATACTTTCTCACTTGGATTGAATTATTATTGAGAAGTGCCTTGTAAAGTACTTTGTTTAAAAACAACAATACATTGTAAACTGATACCCTGTTTTGTGTGTGTGTTTATTGTACACACTAGATTGTTATTGTGGATGAATAGATATGAAATAATCCCTTATAATCATAAAAAAAAAGGATATGAAATGAAATAACTAGAAATGAATCTGGGAAGTCAATGACGCATACAGATGGTACCCTTGAGCTATCTTCCAAATGTACACGTGAATCTTGTATTATCTTTAGATACTCTCATGAGCACTTGTCCACTGTATTGGTGAGTGAATGCAGATAAGGTGTTCTTACAAACTGAAGCAAAGAAGATGGCTTGCACTTATTCTTGTTTGGCTTATTAAAAGACAATTTGTCATAATTAATCTGCTATGTTCTTTTCTTGCCTTTACAAGCTTCTGAGGTTCCAATTGTTGGTCTGCAAATTTAAACAAGTGGTCAAACTAAAGTGTAGAAAATAGCTGGTCTTGTCTGACTCATATAATGATGAATAAATATCAGTTGAAGAGCAGATTGCGTCATGCATCTGAAAAAAATTTGATTCCAGATAGTTGAAGTAAAGCTTTGATGAAGTAAAGCTTAGAAGGTGAAAGATTCTGATTAGGGTGATTAGTTGCTTCGGAAGCTTAATCAATTTTTGGCTGAGGAATGACTTAGACTGAAAATATATTGGTTTGGTAAAATGCCTTTCTGTTCTTTAAAGTTGGAACCATGTAACCAGTTAAACATGACATGGAAATGTAGGACAAGAACTGCGAGAATGTGAATATTGCCCCAGTTCTCCCCTGTAACTGTAAGTGTAAAAGGTAGAAGTAATACAAGGACATGCAGAAGCAAAAACATTAGCCTCTGTTTGCTAAGGATTATATGTTTGCTCTATTTCTTTCCCTACCCCCAACCATTGTAGATTAGTGATATCTTGCTACTTTGGTACCTCAATATATTGACAATCAACTGTGTTTTTGCAGTGGAAATCAGAAAATCACTTCATATTAGACTTGGATTGCCATTGGATCGTCCACTCTTAAGAGTAGTGAATGCTGTTAAGTTATTTGAGAAGAGTAGTGCAAAAGAAAAATCTACAAGATCGGGTATTTATTTCATTCAAGTAAATAATCTTACTTTGAATTTTACATCTTGTTGTACTTAGCTTGTTTGTGTAAATGTAGGCACCTCCTTGCTCAAAGATGTTCATCTTGGGATCCCAAGCAGTGGAGGTAACTTTTTATGATTTTACAAGTGCACCTCCTCTTTATGACATGTCTATATATTCTCACAAGTGCTTTCCCTTACAAATTGCATTGTGTAACTATATGTTCTGCAGTCTCTGGAGGCACAACCTCTCTGATTCAAGGCTCCTATGAATATCATCATTACCTCCAAGATGGATTTGACGATTCAGTAAGAATGTTTCTTTCATAAAGTGAATGTTATTCTTAACTTATTGTACATAGCCTGCCTGAGTTATGTCTGATCGTTGACATATTTTCTGAACCTCTCTGTGAATACATTATATGTCTGGTCTGGATACTCAATTGCATTCACTCATTTGACTTGTGATTTTTTATTCTACTCTATAGCCTCTATTACCATATTGCAGATTCAAAGACTTATAGTTAGTTTTAATCTTCCGTTACAATGGTTGAGAATAATTTCCTTGTTCTGGTTGGTGAGCTTCTCCCAACTTGTTCAATTGTTTGTTAACTGAAAAGTACACCTTTTTCCTGCCCAAAACTGCACTCCCTCTGCCCCTCCTATTATCTTCGCACATCTTTTTGAAATGTCCTTTTATTATCTTCACACTTTGCTTTATTTTACTTTCGAAAAGATTCCCTTCATTCTCATCCACTTGTTCACATTACTTTTATTACTTCATTTCTTTTCATTCTTTCCACTATTTCTCCTCCTCACAATTTACATCTCCCTTAATACTTGTGCCAAACCAAAGTGTGAAGAAATTAAGGGGACAGAGGGAGTATTAAGATACAAAGGAAGAAGAAGATGATTACTAAAAACGTGGGAATCTATCATTAACTCTGTGTCTGGGTTGATGGTGGAATAACTCGGTGAATGGTTAAGACGGATGTTCGTTTACCTTTACCTTTACAATTAAAATTATTTTTATTATCATTGTTGAATGAATACATGATAAGACCTGAAAATAATTAAAGGTTGCACAACATGTTGGATTATTGAGATACATGAGATTCTATATATTTCAGAGGTGAGAATTCTATTATAAGCTTATTTTCATGTTACTTATGAGGCTCACTATTAATCTCCTAAGCTAGTGAACTGGTGGTGAACTTATACGTTTTTCTGAGAAAGCATTCCACCTTCTCGTTAGTTGTGTTCTGGATCTGGTAATTCTTTATTTTGATTTCATTATATTTTGTTAAGCTTGATCCACTGTGCATGTTCTAAGAACAAATTGGCTTGTCATTTCTTAGTCCTTGCTGATGGAAGTAAAATTACATTGGAATCCATTCTCTCAGTTTTTGTTTAGTCATGAATGCTTATTTATAATACCACGTGTGTCAGGGCTGGGGTTGTGCTTATCGTTCTCTTCAGACTATCATCTCATGGTTCAGGCTCCAACATTATAGCACATTGGATGTCCCTTCTCACAGGTAAAAAGAATTTGTGCATGTTACATCTGATCATTGGAATTTTATTGTCCCTTCTTCCCATCTCCCCTTGTTCTGTGCTTCTTAATGTACACGATAAGATTCATAGCTTCACAATGTATGATTCTATGTGAATAATTAGCACATGACTTGGCTCTTTATGAGATGGAACATATTCTGAATAAAATTAGTTAACCATTAAAATCCATATTTAGTGTCGAAACAGGCCTGCATGACAATGTTTTTATCGTTCCCAACACTGAAGGTTGTCAAAATTTTGTGAAGAGATAGGTAGTACTGCCAATTTGAAGCTTTGAGAATAGTCTATGAGAACCAATGTTCTTTGATAACTTAACACTCTTGTGGAAGCTGTCTTCAGTTGCTGGTTGATCAAACTTAATTAATTAGGTGACGGAGTTGTCATAGCAGGAAACTGTTGCTATGCGAGAGTTCTTTACCTTTGCTAAAATTCTGAAGTTAGAGAATGAATGTAAAATGTATTTTTTTTAATTTTTTATTTTGTTCAAGTATTCGAGCATGAGTATCTGTCTGGTTTAAAAAGATCTGTGGACAGTGGTATATTAAACATTAAAATTCACTCACTCTAATGTTACACTTGACTTTTGTCCTAGTGTTGACTATATCAGAATCAGTTCTTCATATTATTACTTCACTGCTTTAGGGAAATACAGCATGCACTTGTAGAAATTGGTGATAAAGATCGGTCTTTCATTGGATCACGTGAATGGATTGGAGCTATTGAATTGAGCTTTGTTCTAGACAAACTTCTTGGGGTAAGCATCAAACTCTGGTGATAGCTGCTTCCATATATGGTGTGTAAGATAAGCAATTCTTACGTTATCTCTATATTTTTTTCATCAATAAATATCATTTCTTTTCGTTGTAGATTTATTGATTGCTATATTAACCTGTTCTTCCTGCAAAATAGATTAATTCTTCAGCTTTTCTCTACAGTATGTCACAATCAGTTCTGATATAGCTGTTAATTCTTTATGTAATTTTGTGCCAACAGGTAAGTTGTAAAGTGATAAATGTCAGATCTGGAGCTGAACTTCCTGAGAAATGTCGAGAATTGGCCCTGCATTTTGATACGCAAGGAACACCTGTGATGATTGGTAGTTACATGGAGTTTCGAACCTTTGATTTGCTACTAATTTTATCTTTAGCAATTTTTTGCTTGGCCTAAATGGCAATAAGCAAACTTCAGGAATCAATTAAGTTATGTCCGTGAAATTTAGTGCTAGCTCAACAAATCCGGCCAATTCCTCATCACTGGATTTATCTCGCAGGTGGTGGTGTCCTAGCCTATACTCTTCTAGGTGTTGACTATAACGAAGTAAGTGGTGACTGTGCATTTCTCATACTGGACCCCCATTACACCGGAACGGATGATCTTAAAAAGATAGTAAATGGTGGATGGTGTGGATGGAAAAAGGCTATCGACAGCAAAGGGAAGCATTTCTTCTTACATGATAAGTTTTATAATCTTCTTCTGCCCCAAAGGCCTAATATGGTCTAGTTAGTAGTTGATTATATGATTTGGTAGATTGTCATGAGTTTGGAACCATTTCCTTCCCTTGTGGAGCTTTAGGACAATTAGGACACTGGAAGTGATTTTAGCTTGGCGGTGAGGGTGAAGTCGTTTGATTGTACGAGTATTGGAAATGCCTCGGGCTTAAGGTCTAGTAAAAATATACTGTACAAAATGCCCTTTGTTGTAAACTTGTAACGGAAAATTTTGGCCCCGCTTTTCTTCTTTTTGCTTAGGCACTACCCAAAAGAAGAGAGAATAACTTCTGAAGATGTTTCTCAGGGTAGGTGCACCAAATATGAATAGTTGGGATTTTGCTTAGGGCATTGAGAAGAGGACCTGGCTATGGTTTTTTTAAGGCTGTTTTGTTTTGACACCTTGTGGGAGGATAGAAGAAAACATGAGTTCGAATCGAAATGGGGGTTTTTTTTTTTTTGGAATCAAAGAATCAAATGGTTAACGACTTGTTGAATACTCCCGCCGATGTGTTAGGATGATCAAGTAACATGAACTGATACTCCCTCCGCCCTAATACGAGTCATTTATGTAAGGTATTGCTTCTTATGCATTAGAAACTATTCCACCGTACTACGGTTACATATCATTTTTATTTCGTACTACGATTGTTTCATATTATTTTTATTTGGGTGAACGACTTGGGAGACACTTGAACTCCTTCCATTGTTCACCTTTGGGCCATCATATATTTTCTTCCAACACTTTGGGTCCATCAACTAAAAAAATTGTTGAGTTGTAGTCCTTCCGCTCATGGCGTTAATTTCGGTCAAAACGTCAAATTGAAGGGCAAATAGTCGCTTCCCCTTTTTCATTTTCCATTTTTTCTATTTCCTTTTTTTCCTTTTCCTTTTCTTTTACCTTTTTCCCCTTTTCCCTTCCCCCTCTCCCTGCCCCGCTACTGCTCACGAATTCGCCGCCCACCGCACCCACCATCTCGCCCTCTCCTTCAATCTACCACACCCAACTCCTCTCCCACCGCCGACATCCCTAGATTCACCATCATGAAAGCAAACCCTTCTCCCCAAAATCATTCCGCAGGGTTCCACCCCATCTCAATGTTGAGCATGACTTCAACGACCGCCTCTTTGTGGATCGACTGTAGTGGTGGCCTCGGGGTCAATGTCGGAGCCAATGTGGTTCAGTCTACCTATCGTTCTAGACGCCGGAGCCACACCCGCCGTCGTTCTTGGAGTGGTGGAACGGGTTGTGAAACCAGGGTGTCAGAAATGCTAGCAGGAGGGAGAGAAAAGGCGGTGGCGGTGAGAAGGCGCTAGGGATGATCATGGGTCCAGGACCCGACCCAGACCCACAGGGTCTAGACCCATTGGGTCGGGTATGGGTCCAAA
>JAULKM010000010.1:5732783-5745649 GCA_032355605.1 Rubia tinctorum
CTGCAGTGCATTGGGGAAGCTTTTGGAGGTATTTTTCATCGCTAGTAAATATGCCACTGAATGAACACAGTACAATTGTATGCCTATTGGCTTTGTTGTTTTCCATCTCTAATATCCTTTCTATTTATGGCCATGTATTTTATGTTAGCAAATTTTATATCAGTTTCTGATTATGGACGATTTGTAACCTGCTAATGTATTGAAAGCATTATAGATGGTATGCAATCATATCAACATTTATGTGTAAACACACGCAAGCACACATATGTATGTATGTGTGTGTGTGTGTATATATATATATGTGTGTGTATATATATATTCAATCTTCTTGGTTAAGTAAAATTTTATAAATGGGCAGCAAAATTGTTTTGAGTTATAGTGGGGACGTTAGAGGGCAAAGTTGATGAAATTATGCTTTACCTAATATTCTTCTATGCTGTTAAGTTTACTGTTTTTTCGTTAAATAAAATTGGAACCAAAAAACATTATCAAATGCTTATTCTACACCTTAGCTTCGTATGAATGTGCGTACTTTGTTGCTTTGATGGTCTTCGGAAATGAGGCCATAAACCAGGAGCTCAGTCTCTACTAGTTGCGTAATGAACTTAAAATGTAGAAAGAGATTGACATAACGAAAGACAAACTCATATCTTGTACTTCATTTGAGCATAAAAGCCACCTTATCTTTCGTAAATTTTATCTCTGTGATTTCTTTTGTTGCAGGCTTAATGATTAAGCCAGATGCATACTTGAATTAATTGTGAAGACTTGTTTCTGTCTCTATGCATTTTTGTTTTTCCTTTTCACTCATTTCAACTATATTTTGTGATGCATTTAATATTTTCAGATGACCAAATGTCCTAAATGGAAGAGGTGTTGAGGGTTGTCTTGACTTCTTGTATTCTTTGTAGGATCATTTGTTACTCTATTCTGATGCTCTCCTGTTACAATATCTATATGTATGAGTAGGAAAAATTGTGCGCTCTCCTTTTGGTGTAATGCATGGAAAGAGTTCACTTGTGTACTATAATGAGGGTGAAGATGAAGGATTGTTAGCTGGCTTATCTAAGTAAGTTCTATTTCAATTTGACATCAAATTAGTACTCTTGAAGTATGATGAATATTGACGTTTAGTGATTGTTTTCTCTATTTATAGGAGATTTAGCACACTGTCTTTTAAGCATTGTTTTCTCTATCGTAGTTTGATGAGTATCGAGTTTTTTTTGTGTCTGTACTTTGTTATAGTTGAAATTTTCTTGTGTTCAAGGTTGAATGCTCTCATATCGAAAATGGAATTAGGCAACATATATTGGTCTTAGAGGAGCAGAACTGGGCTTAGATGGCCTTCAATGCTGTTACTTTCTTCATTGTTTGTGTCCTATATCTGACCGGTTATATGTATGTATGTAATCTTTAAAAAAAAAAAGGCATCTACACATGATTTCACCGTCATTTAATTTGTATGCCAGTTTTTATGCAATAACTTGTTTTATCTAGTGTCCCACTTGACAAATATGCTATTTTGAGATGACAATAATTTCTTACTGAAGCTTATAACTATCTTGGCTTGGTGAATTCTAAGACGATAATAATGTCAGCTGTACGCATAGCTTTAATTACGTGGATGCTTATGAGTGTTCTGAAATTCTTCAAGCTCTCGTGTTCACATTTGGTTGTTTCTTGTTTTCAGCCCTTTCACAGCAGGTAGATATCATAGTCTTGTGATAGAAAGGGAAAGTTTTCCAAGTGACCAACTCGAAATAACTGGCTGGACAGAAGATGGGCAAATAATGGCTGTTCGTCACAAAGAATACAAGCATCTCCAGGTACTTCATATTCACTCACATTTAGGAAAAACTATTGTTATGCATAAAGGCACAAATTAAAACACATAGCCAATGTATGGCTGGTTTCCCCTTAGGCTATGGTCATTCATCCTTTTCATAGTAGTGGTGTGAGATGCATTGGTGGTGTTTCTTCTACAATCTATCTTTTTTTACGAAGATACGAGATTACTTGAGGGGATCCATTTATGCTAGTACACCTCTTCCAAACATAGCGTGTTTGTAAATCTGTGACTAACGCGCGTGACACCACCTGGTGCAGGGAGTGCAATTTCATCCTGAAAGCATCATAACAAATGAAGGCAAAACTATAGTTGGCAATTTTATCAAGCTGATTGAGAAGAAAGAAGCTGAAGACGGCAAGTAGAGGCAGATTCTGCATCTTGTTGCAGAATCAGCCAATCTGGAAATAAGTCTAAACAGTATTCTGGGAAAAAAAAGTACAGTTGGAGCCATAATCACATAGGATATCATCGGTTGCGATAAGCGGATGATAATTACTTGCTCTTTATCATCAACTCTTTTAATACTCGTACTCTGCATCAGAAATGGAACAGGTGGATTTTTCCAACTGGGATTTTAAAGTATTTGTGCTGCCCTTTCTGCTTGTGGAGTTGTGGATTTGCTCTTAATTATTATCCGTGGAAATTATTAGATCTTGGTAAACTGTTGGAAAGATAGTCTTTCCATATGCCTATAGAAAGATGGAGTTACATTATAATTATAAAAAGGTAAAAGATTTTAGTTGTAATATTAAAAACTTATCATGCAACGCGCAGTAGTGATAAGTTCATGACCCGATTAATGCAATCCAAAATTTTTATCTTGATTTATTCTAATTTGCAGTTTAAACCTTAGTCTTTTTATAACTTATGGAAAGACCGTCTTTCAAAAGACGTAATCTTACATCTTTTATATCCCTAAGATAGAATATAATATAAGAGAAAAAAAAACAAAAGGTAGAAGGTGAATGTGAGATAAACATAAAAGGTAAAAATATATATCTCATTTTGTTTGTGTGATTCATCACTCATGTATAGAGGTGTCAATTCGGGTTATCGTGTCGGATTCGTGTCGGGTTGAAAACGTGTCGTGTTAAAACAGGTCGGGTTGAAACGTGTTGATTTCATTTGTCGTGTAGGGTTGGGTTGGGTTACTATCGTGTCGGGTTGAAAATGTGTCAGTTTTTTCCTCGGGTTGGGTCGTATCGGGTTGAGTTAATATTGGGTCGGCTTACTGTCGTGTAATTTTTATACTCGGGTTAGGTCAGGTCGGGTCAGAATATTGTTGAGTTGGATCGAATCGGGTTACTGCGTGTCATTTTTTGTACTGAAGTTTTGTTCGGCTCTAATCATGTCAGTTATTTTTTATAATGTTTCATATTGGATTCAGATATATTTCAGGTTGGTTCATTTTAGATTGGGTTATTATGCTAACCGATTATATTTGGGTTGGTTTACGTTATGTTTCAATAATATTATTGTTAAAACTGCACTATTATCGGGTTCTGTTTCGTTATAACTTGTAGCTTCTAGTTATATATTATTGGAAAACATGTATAGGCACAGTATGTCATTGTTGGAAGAGCAATATCGGTGATAGAAATTTCATAAGCACCGATAATCTGATAAATGAAACAAAATATTGGTGCCTATTAATAAATCCAGCATTGGTTCACTGAATACCGATGTTAGATGTCGGTGTCTATCAAGAAAAAATATCCGAATTTAATATTTTTCAGCACCGATTTTGACTGAATAACATATACCGGTGCTAATACCTGTGCTTATGACGGGAATAGTAATTTTTGCAGTTAAAATTGTGGTGGCAAAATATCTAGCTCATATACCGATGCTAGGATTGTATTTAATTTAAAATTTTAAAAAATACTTTGAAATTTTAAAACAGCCTCACGAACCTGTATTATAATTGTATAGATATCAATATGTTGACAAATGGAACCGGTAGTCATATCAGTGCTCGATACACCGAAAAATTCTCAACATTTACAAGATAGAATAGGGAAAAAAAGTTTTGAAAAATGGGTTTACAGTATGAGTTACTCTAAAACATGTAATAGCGCTTTCAAACAATTCACCAAAAAAATTAATTAATTTAATATTTTTATATTTAGACAACAATAACAAAAATCATGTATTTTGTAGCAATGGATAATCGGGTAACACAATTTTTTACCACATTGTAATTTTTCAAAACTGTAGAAGTAATCAATGTTGACTGTCGAGACTTTTCTGTTCACCCATACATGCCCAAATTTATAAGTCGCAATCGTGTATTATTGAATTTCATTTTGGTGTCATCAATTTCGTGATTCGACAACTCCAACTTTTTTGGAGGGACCTAAGTGTAAAAAGTAAAAACTTTGCTCGTAACTCCAAATTGAAATCCGCTCAAAAGTGATGCTATCCTATACACCCCCATTGTATTTTTATGAACAATCGAGCATAAAAACATATCCGTAATCATTTTCGATTTCCTTTTCTTATTCTAAGTAATGAACTTTAAATTACTCTAAAATATGTATTAGCGCTTTTCAACATTTCACCAAAAAATTATTTATTGAATATTTCTATATTTAGGAAAGAATAAAAATAATTATGTATTTTGGAGCAACGGATAATGGGGTGATAAAATTTTGGGTCCCGTGTAATTTTTCAAGATCTTATAGAATTATTCAATGTTGACTTTCAAGGCCCTTCTTTTCACCCATACATGCCCAAATCACCAACGTGCAATCATACATTATTGAATTTCATTTTTGTATCGCCAATTTCGTGATTCGTCAATTCCAAATTTCTTGGAGGGACCTAAGTGCAAAAGGCAAAAACTTTACTCGTAATTTCAAATTGAAATTTGCTCGAACGTGATGATAACCTATACACCCCTATTGTATTTTTCAAATCCGTAATGGAATATTTATCAACAATTAGGCATAAGAACATATCTGTAATGCTCTTTGATTTCCTTTTCTTACTTCTAAGTAATCAACTTTAAGTTACTCTATAACATGTAATAGCGCTTTTCAACATTTTACCAAAAAAACACACATGTTTTATATTTCTATATTTATGCAAAAATAACAAAAAAAATGTGTATTTTGGAGAGAAGAATAATGTCATAACACTTTTTTTGGGCCATAGCGTAATTTTCCATAAATAAGTTAGAGGCACTTTTGTGCCTACTATCTTAGTTGAATAGCAGTGTTGAGTATTCATTGAATTCAATTCACTTTTTAAAAAACTTTAGTGCGTTTTTGTGTTGTAATAAATATTTTTTATTCTAATTTTTTTAAAAAATAAAAAACTAGTGAAGTCCTAACGTGCGTTGATCGGTATTATTAATTGAAAAATTAGGATTACTTTTATGTCCTTTTATGTTTTACATTTTAATTGAAAATAAATAATTTTATTCACAATTTTAAAGTTTAGTCATCTAAAAAAACTATATGAGTAATGAAGTGAAATAATTAGTCTAACTAGAAATCGTTACATATTAAATACAATAAAAATGATTATTTTATAATATTTTATTCAAATTATTTTTATGTTGAGCTCATTTGAAAGGTTATCATAATTATATATATATATATATATCACTAAATAAAATTAAATCTCAAATATTCTTATTAATCCCACCGATTATAAAATACCCTCATCTAAAATACCCTCATCTAACAAGAATTTGTGATAATTTATTAAATATTATTTTTACAATACTTTTCAAACTGATTTTTGAAATCAATATTTAGTCGACTCTCTATACATACTAATTCAAAATCCTAATTTTAATTAGCCATCTCTCTTTATTTAACTATTATTCACTAGATTTATAAATTTAGTCGAGTGCATTTTAACTTAACTTTGTGTATTCAGATTTGTTATGAGTTGACTTTACGTACTAGTAATCGTATCTGTTAACTCATAATATATATATATATATATATATAAACTCCACTTTATTCTAATATGTATGTCTAAAGAATTTATTGGTTTGACTCATAACCAAGTTGAATTGGTTCCATATTAAATGTTAATTGACTTTTTATAACTATGTCTGTTTTGGGCTGATTACACGTAAGGTTATATAGTTGATTTATTGGGTATTAGGTTCGAGTTGGATCGGGTTCGGGTTGGATCGGGTTCGGGTTGATCCCAGATTCGTGTTTAGGTCGGGTTCTGGTCCAGATTATCGGGTCATATTCGGGTTTCGGGTTGAATTTGACTGTGTCGAGTTTGGGTACATGTCAATATATCTCGGGTCAAATCGAATTTCAGGTTGAGTGCGGTCGTGTCAAGTCGGGTTCGAGTCAATATTTCTCGAATCAGTTTGGATTTTGGGTTGATTCGGTCGTATCGGTACGGATCAGGTTCTCGGTTCGGGTTAGAAATTGACAGCTCTAATTTATATGGTGCCGTGTAGCTACGTGGTCCAATACGTTACAATTGCATGCCATGTGTTACCTTATCCTTTTTAGTGTGTTTTCCCCCCTTTTAAGAGAATAGTATGTCTCTTCAATATAACTGCAATTTACTCTAATTTATCCAAACTTTTGTTTTAAGTTTACTAATCGTAAGATTTTTTTTTTTATAATTAATGAGATAATTAATGTTTATTTTTATATAGGTAAAGTTTTGGGAAATATGGTCTTTCCATAGACTTATGAAAAGACGGGGTTTAATTATAATAATAAAAGGTAAAAAATCTTTGTTGTAATATTAAAGTTTTATTATGCAACGTGTAGTAGTTATAAATTTTATAACCCGATACATACAACCAAAAAATTTTATCTTAATTTCTTCTAATTTACATTAAACCTTGGTCTTTCCATGACTTTTGGAAAGACCGTCTTTCAAGAGACGGGCTCTTTTATGAGTATATTGTAAAGATATTCTTATAGTTTAAAAAATCTTTTAAAATATATTTCGAAATATAAATTAATTATTATCCGACCCTAAAAATAATCAAAATGATATTTTTTTAATGATTAATTGAAACATAAGGCGATCAGAACTTCCTCTATAATTTTAGTTAATTTAATTATTTTTATTTAATAAGTATAAGATGGGGATGCTCCAATCTGCAAAGTATCCACCACCTCATAACTTCGCTTAAATCTTCCACTATTCAAAATCCAGGGAGAAGAGAGTGTAAAAAATTTGGTGAATAAAAGAATGATTTACTTTTTGTCATTAGAAAATAAATAAAAATTTCAAAATATATAAATATGGAAATGAAAATAGGCAAATTTATTAGAACAGATGAGATTCCGAATTTGTTCACACCCGAATTTGGTGAATTTGATATACCAGCTTTGCTAAATCTGGTATATCGCACCCTATATTTTAATTTTTACTTAATCACGCTCTATATTGTGTACAAAATAAATACCTTGTGTATTTTAGATATATTTAAAAGAATAATGAAATTGAAGTGTTATTAAATAGTAATTGTAATTTAACCAACCACAATTTAAAATGATTTTTAATTTGAACTAAGTTTCCCTACCGGAGAAGGCGGCAGCGGATGATGGCGGGGGCCGGCGATGGCAGGCCGGGGGGGCAGCGGCCGGAGGTGGTGTTCTCTTATGCCGGTTCTCCTTCCCCGATTCTCCTTCCCATTCCCCGATTCTCATCTCATTCCCCAGTTCTCCTTCTTCTTTTCCGGTTCTCCTCTCCTTCCCAGGTTCTCCTTCCCATTCCCCGGTTCGGTTCTCCTTCCCCTTCCCCGGTCCGGTTCTTCTTCCCCCTCACCGGTCCGGTTCTCCTTCCCCCCTCACCGGTCCGGTTCTCCTTCCCCGTGCTCCTTCCCTTTCCCCGATTTGGTTCTCCTTCCCCTTCCCCGGTTCGGTTCTCCTTCCCCGGTTCGGTTCTCCTTCCTCTTCCCTGGTTCTCCTTCCACTCCCCCGGTTCTCCTTCCCATTCTTCAGTTCAGTTCTCTCTCCCCGCTTCTCATCCCTATTTTTACGGTTCTCCTCTCCTTCTCCCGTTCTCCTTCCTTCTTTCCTCGGTTCTCTCCTTCCGATTTTCCTCTCTATCCGGTTCTCATTTTCCTCCCATTTTTTGTTCTCCTTTTCATTTTCCTTACCTATTTTCGATTCTCTTTTCTCCAACTCTCATCTCCCCATATTGAATGCAATTAAACCCAAAAATAGTAACAAATTTGTCTATAAAATAGGCTTCAAAAATTGCTTGTTGTTTAAAATATGTCACACTTTTTACTCTAAATTTGGGCGGTCAAAACTCCATGTCTTTTGAGGTATTTTTTAAATTAACTGTTGTGTTGTGTAATATATAATTGTTAAAGTTATGACTTATTAGTTGTTTAAGTAGAAACTTATATTATAATTCATGATTAATAGATGTGATATTTTATTATAATGTCAAAAGTAGCTATATAACATTTCATTGTATATGCATGGCTCCATGCATTGAATTTAATATTTTTATAGCATTCATCAGTAAAAGTTGATAATATCTTAATTTTTTGAAAATTAATTTTTTATTAATGTTAGTTAAATTAGAAATATACAAAAAGATATCATAAAATATGTAAGTTTTTCTTGTCATATAGAAGAATGATGTTTACAGAACATATATTGTGTATTTTATACGATTATAAAATTTATCTTCCGTAGTGGATATTAAATTAATTTTACAATATTTTAGTTCACATGTTATTTATATATTCTTGACTAATAGAAAGGTTCAACTAACATAGTTTATGGCAATTGTAAAAAAAATTGTCGTTGGTAGGTTAATATAACATATAACTTATGGTTCTACTAATGTTTGTATAACAAAATTTATATATATACACCACAACTTGTTCAACAATGTGTCTAAATATTGCCTGGCTAAATTGAAGGTTGAGCTTGCGAGGGTGGAAACTCTTGGAGCATATGTTTACTCATATTGTGGTTATGTACTGTGTTCGACGCACAAAATTCCATGTGCTTGTGTCATGCAGGCGGTAATTGAATAAGAAATCCCCCCGTATTTGGACGACATTCATTAACTGTTTAAGACACTGGTACTGGGTGATGACTCGCATAGCATGAAAAATGTCTCCAAATGTGATCAAGGCCAAGTATTGTCAACAGTCAGTTGGAGGAGCTGGCCACTAGTGACCCATCTATTCTCCGTCGCGTTTCTAGCTACATAAAGGAGCAGATGCACCCAGAGAACTGCGGCATTGAAAAGATGGATAATGTTACAAGAACACGTGGTAGACCAAGCGAGCAGGTCCCCCGCTCAAGATCTACAAAGCGGTCACCGAGCTACCACGAGAACGTAAAGAGGGGGTACGGGTCATCTCCTAGCCGGCATAGTTCATGTCATAGGGTCGCGGTACATCAAGTTGAGGAATTCGACACGTTAAGTCTATCAATTGTTATCAACTCATTCCATTTTAATGTCATAGTAATATCACTCTGGAAGATTTTAAAATGTTTGGTCCTGATAAGAATGTTTCTCCCGCAGCAACATTCCCCTATCTTGAAAGTGTCCCCCACATTATCAGGCGTTACATCGAGGGCTGGAACGATGTGGAGAGTGATAGAAATTGTGGCTTCAGATGCGTCCCTGATGCCTTCCATGTAGATGGTGAGGGTGACTGGTCTGGAGCGCGTCTGGCGGTATTTAAAGAGATATCGACTTATTGGCCTGATTATGTTCCCATATACTGTTCGAAGGATGACTTTGAATTGGTCAGGACCCTTATAAAACACTCCAATGGTCCATGTGGACGTGACCATTGGTTCATGGTAGTTGGGGATATGTTTCCCGTAGCCACCTACTACAACACGATTGTAATTTTATACGACATCACCAAGACTGGGTCTACAAACTTTTGTTGTACAGTTTTGCCATTAAGAACGGGTGGCAGTGAGGAAGGAACAAGTACGGAGCTACACATCATATATGTATGAAGTGTGAACCATTTCGTAAGGATACTTGTGAAGGGAAACTGCCTCATGCCCCCGGTGTCTTACCAATGGATGGTTTGCAGAAACTCGGGTGTTGTTGGGGGTGGAAGTTACCCTATCGTAGGAGGATGGAAGCTTGGAACAAAGAATACCTGCAACCGTAATTAATGGAAGCACGTTATGTATTTTTAAGTCAAACCCCACTAATTATGTTGGACTATTACTCTTTCAACATATGTTTGCTGTATATATTTTTGCAAAATATACTTACATGCTATGAATGTAATTAATCGCATCGCATAATATAGGGGAAATTTCATTGAACATAATGAAATATTTCGCATTACATAAATGAATCGGAATAAGTAAACAGTATTGACTACGTAATAGAATCAAAACAGCCACCCAGTGCGGACTACGTAGTTGTGTCTAAATAAGTAAATACTGCAAAGTACATAAATTAGAAAATTTCCTAGGGAATGGGTTCACCACCATGGCGTTTACGGTCCTCGTCGCGACGAGGGATCCAGGTAGCCAAAAGCTTCTGGAAACGGGGATCAGCTATTTCACGAATGTTTATAGAGTTAAACGGATCCAAGTCGCTCATCATATCATCCAACAACTGATTAACAGGAAACACATATTATCATATTAAATAATTTAGATTTAATAACATTAAAGCAAGCATTTACAGAAAACTTACCAGTAAATAGAGATTTGTTGACATAGCTCCACTTCTAGTACCTTCATGTTTAAGATTTTTTATCAGAGGGTGGGAATGAGTCGTGAACCAATCCTCGTAATCCAAGGTACATTCGTATGGATTGGTGCCAATAGGGAACTCGCCTAGCTTACTACGGTGTCATGTGATCTGCATGTCCCATAAACTGAACTGCAACAACCCCGAGTAGGTCACTACATAGCCTGAGGGATCAGCGGTCCTGGCGCAAGATTCAGGCAAAATCCTGATGTTGTACGGTATCCCCTGTACGACACCAAGCTAGCGCACCACCCTCTTAGGCATGTACGCTTCCATTACTTCAAGGTATCGAATCATGCTGGGGAATTGAGTCATCTCATCATTTTCCATGTCCACGTCCATTCCATATGGCATACAATTTACCTATAAATGTTACCACAAATTATAAATGTCATATTGCATCCAATCTACATGTAATTCTCACAATAAATATAAAACATAAAAAATCATACATGATCAGCCTGTAAAACATCTAGTTAACGCCTGATGATCTAAAGACGTTGAGTATCTTTCCCCCTTCTCTCTCCGGAGTGCCCCCGGTTGGCTTGCCCAGGAAGAGGCTGCAATGCACTCTGCCTCAGACGAAACATGGGAAAGTACTCGTAGATCCATGCTTGCAGTAGCGTGCAACATCCACATAGCCCGTGGGCTTTAGATATTGAGGCAATTCCTAGCATTAAATACAGATATATTAGGATCATTGAACCCTAGGACAATTACGACTCAGTTACACGGAGCAGGTTGACTCTAACCTTAGTTCCGGTCTTATCAACAAAGAGAGTGGATGAAAAGAGGGTCAGCATGTAGCACATGAATTGGAAGTTATCGCTCTGACCCGCCGCTACACACCTGTCCATCAATGCTTGGCCATCAATATTACCCCCGTTCCAGTTTTCCCGCAGGAAGGACTCCACGTCTTTCCTTAAAAACTCAGCACTCCCTTCCTAAATGGCATCAACCAACATCGTACTTGAAACACATGCACCCTCAATAGGAATTCCAAGAATCATCTCAACATCGTGCAACATGACTGTCATCTTCTCGAAAGGCATGTGAAATAAATTTGTATCTGATTGCCACCTCTCGACAAAAGCATATATCAACGTCATGTCAAGGTACTTGAACATAATCGAGGGAAGGTGCGATAACCCGGTCGCACGTATCCTAGCCTGGACAACATCGTTGCAATCCAGGAGTGTATTGACCAGCTGCTTGCAAAGAGTTGCACGACTGTGGCATTTCAGCAAACCCCGCTCTATACCATTCCAAAAATCAAGTGCAACATGACCACCAAAATTGGGTATGATAAGGTCATACCCAACATACACACTACTTCTCGCTTGTCTGGCAGACGCACTGATCCCACTTTCACGTATACTACGACATTTATCAAGGGGTCTACCGTCAGCGCTCATCCGTAATATATGAAGTAAAATTATCAGCCTAATAATTACTTAATTATAGGAGAAATATATAACACATGTAGCTACAAAATGTTATATGTAATAAACAATAAATTACATATTCAGTTGTGCATAATGAAACGGTATAACGTGAAGAAAAAATTCCTAACAAAACATTCAATATTTTCTATGCAAAGAATTATTTATTTCTGTTATTTATAAAATAAATAATAATTAAATTTACTATCATCAAATTGTACTCAATAATATTTTATTAGAATGTTATTTTCAAATTATTATTTTAAATTTGAAATTTATTTTAATAATATTACGTTTCTTTATAGATTATTATAATATTTTATATTCTAATATAATTCTGTTTACAATTTCATCCAAAAAATATTATCCAATAATTCTATTTAATTAAAAAATCATATTTTAATATTTTTAGATTTAAATTTTTTTCATATTAATTTAAAATTTTATGTTTCAAGTTAAAAACTATAAGGAAAGAAATATTTATTTATGTTATTTTCAAGGTAAATAATAATTAAGTGGGACTATCATCAAATTTTACTCTAAAATTATTTTATTGAAATGTTATTTTCAGAATATTATTTTCAGTTTGAACTTTACTTTTACAATATTATGTTTGCTTATAAATTCTTATAAAGTTTTGAATTTCAATACTATTTATATTCTTCAATTTAATACAAGCAATATTTTCAAATCATTCAATTTAATTAACAAAAAAATCAGATTTTTATCTATTTATCTATTTTTAATTAAATATTTCTCTCTTTTTAATTACATATTTCTTAATTTTTAATTACATATTTCTGAATTTTCAATTAAACATTTATTCCCCTCTTTCCAAAACCCTATTTTCCAAACCTAACACCGACCCCCCCCCC
>JAULKM010000010.1:5754547-5767102 GCA_032355605.1 Rubia tinctorum
ACAATCAACCAGATGACCAAGGGCTTTGGGAGGATCAAAGATGGACTTGATGATCTGGCTCTTGACATTCCAAATGCGAAGGACAAATTCAGCTTCTACATGGGGCTTGCTAAAGGAAGAGGCTGGCTTCTGCCATCCTTCGCCTCTGCTCCGGAGGATTCTTTTTGAGTCCAGTTATTCTAGTGTATGTTGTTGGTTATGGTTACTTTTTTACTGTCCTCGGTTCATCAGAAGTCGATGATTTTAGAATGCTCGGATACCTTCTGATGTGCCTTCTGCTTCTCTCTCCGAGTTGACCTTTTGTTATCTGTGGAGATGTGTTCATGTAAAAATCAAAATTTTCTTCTTTTTTTTAATATGGTGATGAGAAATAGGGATGGTTTACTTTCTTGTTTGACTATACACCAGTGGTGTTTTGCTCTAAATCGCCAGTCTGAATTTCTTCTTGCAATCAATGTCATACTCCGTGGTAACAATTCGAACCTAGAGTAAAATGTCCTGTTACAAAAGGTTGGTCAACTTCTTTTTTTTTATTTTTTGAAAACACAAAGGGTCTACTTCGATTCAACATTTTTTGACCAAGTTCTATGGTGGTACCAAAAGGCCCAAAATTATCTAGTTTCTTAAGTCTGTGTTCTCCTCAAATAATAGTTAATTAAAATTATCCCTGAAATTCTCTATGCCTTCTCTCTACTCTCTCTCTCTAGGATCATATCCTAGTTTATAATTTTTGATCTCTCTCAAGTTCTAAAAATATTTTGAGACTTTGATCTATTCCTAATTTGAATTTAAAATTTTGATTATCTTAACAATATTTTCTAAACATGGAAGACATCTCTTGATTGGAAAAGATCAAGGAGTAATGTTGAGCGAAGATTTTCATCATATTTAACATTATATTAAAATCGCCTTGTATCATATCCATATACTTCTACACTAGTCCATTTTCCACTAAGAACACAAATCAACCAATCACCATCCATGTACGTATGAGTGGCAAACGGGTGGACGGGTCATACACGAGTTAGGTGATATGAGTAGTTAAAAAGATGGGTATGACTGATTTCAACCCATTTTATGACATAAAAATGGGTCAGATTCAAATCCGCTCAAATCGTATGTCTAAAATTACTCAACCCGCAGGTTAAAAAATGGATAAATCTGCGGGTTTGAACATATATATTGACCAATATGAGTTCATATACCAACTTATATGGGTACAAACACGAGTTTCAACTCTCATATTGACCCTTACTGGCATATATATGTACGTATATGTATATGTGTATATATATATATCAACTCATATGGGTAAACCTCTCTCTATATATATATATCAACCCATATGGGTAAACCTGTATGTATATATCAACTCGTATATATATATGTATGTATATGTATGTGTATATATATATATATCAACCCATATGGGTAAACCTGTGGGTTTCCACCCTTATATTGACTCATGTGAGTTTATATACTACCCCATATGGGTAAACCCTTGAGTTAGAATCCATACATTGAAGCTTGAAATCAACCTGCAAACTCAACCGGCCGGACCCATATTTTTCAATTACACATTTGACCCGTTACACAGTTGACTCAGTACCTATCTTACCATACCTACCCATGTTTAAAAATAGACAACCCGCTTGACCCATGGTTTACTGGGTTGATTTTTCCACCATGACTTCTACGGCCCGACAATCTCACAATGGCCATGGGAGGGGAACTAGCCAAGATATATGCAAATAAAAAAATCTCGAAAAGTTACAAACCATCAAGCCATAACAAAAAAATCGCTCTGATAAAAAAAGAAGAAATATATCTAGGAACGAAGATTTTAACCCCAAAAAATAAAATAGTGGGATCAATGATCTCTACCACGAGCCAAGTCTGGAGATGTAAGAACGGAGTAGACAGATTCAACATGAGAAATGACCGTGTTATATTCCAACTCTATCGTGAAGATGACTGGGAGAAAATGGATGATTATTCTCCATGGTCTTTTAGAATTTTCTGGTCATTCTCAAAGAGATGGATGTAAGCGAGCACATTCATAATATGCCGTTCACAAAGTGGAATTTTCTAGGTTAGCCAACCCTCACAAACGTGTACTACCCTGTTATGTTTTATTTTGTATAGTATAACTAATGATTATTAACATACTTTAAAATTATTCTAAATACATTTGTTGTAATTCTATAATCCGGATCTGATGCGAAGAAGTGAAGAAAACAAAGGATTTAATTGAATATTGAAGATTTGAGTTGAAGAAGAAGACCGAAAGACCTACCTAAGATTTATGTGGTTTAAACACTAGATCCGTTGAAGTAGCATTCATGATTGTAGGAGTGTATGCTTTTGACTTATGAGCATTGTGAAAGAGAATTAATTGCAAACTAGTATTGACGTGTGATTATGGTTATGAATGCATGCATCTCAGATATTTATGGTCTTATAGCTATTGTTAACCGAGTTTTGTCTGGTTCTTGAAATCACTTAATAATAAGTATTATCATGGTCTGATATTCTGATAACTATATTTATTGGGAATGAGAACAATAATTGGTCTTGAATAAACTTGAGATATCCCTGATCAACCTTTGACGCTGATTTGTGGTTATTAGTGGATAACCTATTTTTATATGATTGATTAAATTTTATTTTACTATTCATATTTTAATTATTTTTAAATAAAAATATATTTCAAAATCCCATTTTTATTACCGTATTGATGAAATATACTTACACTCTTTGAGATAAAATAATTATTCCCTTGGAGTCAGCCTTTACTTGCCTACTACTACGTTTGTTACTATTTTAGGTTTTATAAAATTTCTTTGTTAAGACTCTAACGATTATGAAAACACAACTACAGGAACTAAACCAGAAAATAAAGAACCCATAATAACAGTTTCTCAAAAAATATTTTTGTAGAATTGCAGGAGGCACAAATGATATATGAAAAGGCACAAATTAGATCCCAGTGCGAAGAAAGGAAGCTAAGTAAGGTGAAAGTAAATTGTTTCCTGAAATTGAAGCATGTATACAGAAGCTGAAGGGTACTGAAAAAGTAGGTTGCTCCACCGTCGATAAAGACAGATAGAAGGTGATGCAAGAAACAGTAAGCGAACCGTTGGAATCAGTATCGAATCACCCTCAAAATATGCAAGTTTTCAGCCCAATTTGCATTGAATCAAGAATGACAGACCCTCTTGCATCCTCTCACGATGACTTTGACTTTGATTAATTTATTGAATTTCTCATGTGGAGATGAAGAATTGGTTATATGATAGAGTTTAGAAAGTTTATTTAACGTAATATGAACGACACATCTTAATCAACAACACATTGATATCTCTTCAATGACGTATCTTATCAATCATGAGAATTACTATATATTGGGCTACAAACTAAAATCCAATAGGAATAGGAAACTAATGCCTATAAAAAAATTACCATCTATAACCTTTCCTACAAGGAAATGATTTCTATAAGGAAACTACCATTTATAACAATTCCTACAAGGAAAGGATTTTTATTTTCTTATTAGATTAACTGGTTGGTGAATCACCCTATACTACATCTTCTCGATTCGTAGGCGAGCTTCATTTTGGTGGGAAGCAACCTAACGTCACCGCTGTTGTACCGGCCGCAGAGACTCCTCTACCGTAACCCACCACCAGATTTCATTAAATTCGCAATGCTCTAACTTATAAAAATGCGGTGGATGGCTTGTCGATTTTACCCACCAAAATAATGGTTGAATTTGTAGATGAGGCTGTAGAAATTGGCAAAGAACATTCCTTCTAAGAGAGTGTGAATAAGGACGATGTACAAGTTGCAGAAAACAATGCAACTACTTCTGTTCTAGAAAAGCTTGGCGAGCTAATACATCTCGCAAAAAGTTGGCTTCATTGGGTCGAAGGAAGAAAAAAAGATTGTGTTTACTTTTGACTAAATAAAGGTGAAAGCCAAAAAAAATGAGGAAAACAATCCAATTCCAAACTCTCTACCAAAAAATAACTAGAAAGAAAAAAATAAATCTGATAAAGTTGGGGAAACAGATTTAGTGAAGCGAAAAAAATAGAAAAAATAATCTACAAGGGCATGTAGATCTTCTATTTCCTTTAGAACTGACCTTTAAAGTGAAGACTCTACAAACATGGACCAGTGGTGGAGAATGAAAAAATCTAGTCCCACCGAGACCAGTGAATTTTCTAAGTTAGAATTGTCAGTTATCCAATCCTCGCGCAGTAAGACATTTAAATAGCCTTATTCACAAATCTCGCCCCCATTTTAATTATTTTCCAGAAACTAAGTACTCTTCTTTTGAATTGTCAAAAATAAAATACCATTTGAATCTTTGTAGATTCATATGGAAATTTAGGAGGTCTAACTTTAGTTTGGAATAAATAAATTGATATTTTGATTTTGTCTTACTCTTCATTTCATAGATTTCACTTTTAGAGACCCGATTACGCTATCCAAGTGGTGTTGCATACGTATGTAAGCGGAACCAGACACAAGCATGAGTAAACCAATTTGACACAAATTTCCAAACTTAAGTGCAATATTATCAATGCATTAGCTTTATATTAGGAATTTTACTGAAATTCTTCATCAACATGAACTCGAAAGTACAAACAGAAGACAAGATTGGAAAATTGAGGAATTTAGAAATGTACTTAACGATTGTAATTTACAGAATATGGGATATTCAGGTACTAAATTTACACAGAGTGGAATTGGAAAAGCAGAGACAGTGTTAGAGCACAATTAGATCGAGTTGTGGCAGTACCGACTTGGATTGATCTTTATCTAGCTTCTCAAACTAAGCCCCCTATTTAGCCATAGGTTAGATGATAAACCCTAATCTACCTAATTATGAAAAGCCACTCTAACCCAGTCAGACCAGAGATTTAAATGTCTCCTGGTATGAGAATTTTCGTATTCACTCTCCAAATTGTGAGAAAATGGTCCAAACTAGTTGGAATAGTGAAGCTACATACCTTCCTAGAACAATTACAAATTGTTCTTATCATCTACAAATTTGGCTCATCAGACTTTACAATCAGACATAATTACACTAGAAACTCAAGCACAAACTTCAAGTCTCAAATGCGAAATCGAAAGGATGTTGTATATAAATGATACAAAGTGGAAACAAAGATTAAAACAATATTGACTCCAACACGGAGACAAAAATACGGAGTCTTTTCATTCTTTAGAAAATAAAAGAAAGAGGAGATTCTATATATGGGCTAAAGGATACAAACGAGAGGCGGTGTACAAATAGTTGGGATATGGATAACATCATTAAAGAACATTTCAATATGTTTTGCACCTCAGAAAGTCCACCAATAAGCTCTATACATCAAGAAACCTCAGGGATTCAATAAAGACTAAAGAGTAACAAACCAAATGACACACGATTTGATGTGCGTTACGCAATGAAAAAAATGGCCCCAAACAAAACATCAGGTCTAGATGCTCTGCCGTCTTTTCCCCCCAAAAATATTTGAGTATTGTGGGATCAAAGATTTCTTCATTATCTCTACATTTCTTAAATCATGGAGAAATTTGACGGACTCAATAAACGAAAAAGATAGTGGTTCTTATTGCAAAAGCAAAGAAACCAACTATGATGTCTCAACTCAGATAAATTATTTTATCTTCCATATCATCTCAAAATGCATCTCAAGTAGATTGCGAAACATCATTGGCAACATTATATCATAATCTCATAGTGCTTTTGTGTCGAATAAGCTCATCTCTTATAACATCCTTATTGCGCATGAAGTGCACCATATATCAAAGGAAAGACAACCGATAAAGTGGGATATATGTCTATTACTTTAGTATGAGTAAATTTTCTAACCGTGTTGCATGGTCATTTGTATTAAAAGTCTTGCAATCCATGGGGTTTCCCACACAATTTATCAATCTAATAAAACAATGTATATCATTGGTCAACTAATCTTTCACGTTTAATGGGAAAAGATTTGGAAATCATAAGTTTTGAAGAGAAATCAGGCAAGGTGACCCTTTATCTCCATACATATTCATCATCTGTGGGGAAGTCCTGTCCATTATGCTTCAGGAGACATTAAGAGCGAAACAGATCCCATGATCAATCATCTATTACCTTCAGCGCTAATGTGGGTAATCGGAAAAAGTTAGTATCGCTACCAATATGGGAATGATTACATCAATGGAACCATATAAATGTTTAGGTATACTGAAATCAGGTTTTCTGGAAATCAGAAAGACAAATATTTTTTCAAAGGTCTGAAGTTTGGAAAATAAAAAGATACCAAAAAGTGGAAAGGAGTGTCAAATTAAAGTAGCCTTGAAATCTATACCGACGTACTATGTCATGCTTTAAATTGCCAGATAAACTGGTGGACGACATATATCAAAATGGCTTAATATATGTACTACAATAGGAACGGGGGTCTCGGGTTTAAAGACTTGAAGAATTTCAATTTTGCGTTGTTAGGGAAACAAACATGGAGTTTACGGTTTAGTTACTATTGCAACGTCAAACATAGTCTTGCTTTTAAAAGCTAAATATCACCCTCACACATCCATGATGGATGAAAAAATAGGATACTGCCCCTCTTTTTCTTGGAGATACATCCTTGAGGGTAGAGACCTATTGCTAAAAGGAATTAGAAAAAGGATATGGAGAGGAAATGCCAGAAAAATCAAATATGATCCTTGGCTTCCAAGATCCAAATCAACACTACCTACTTCTTTTCTAGAGACAATCTAGAAGATATCACAGTTGATAAGTGATAGACGTCCATTTACATAGTAATTCTAGTATACATGCGACCTAGACAATATGCCCAGCCCACGCAAGGCTCAACGAAGTGTTTAGATAAATGAAGGGCGAACAGTAGTCAGCAACGCCGCTTCATACACTACACATTATCCGCACAAAGAAATACTCTGCCACGTCCACGCAAGTGACTACCACTTATCCCACGATCAGAAGAAAGTGATCTACGATAAATATGCTCAGAAGAGTCATATAGCCACCACGATGACCACAAACAGCTCGTCCTGTCCAACTGGTGACACCCAACAATGTAGGGCAAGAAAGTTTATAAATAGACGAATGACTAAGGAAACCGGTAAGTAAGATCCCGCAATAAAAAAGATTATACATAAACACTCAGTCCTACCTTAAGCATCAAATTTTATGCTGGATCCAATATAGGATATTCTTGTAGGAAAAAAACACCTTTAGTCAGTCATTTAAAGGGAACTTACGACAACAGTTTCATCCTTATCGAAGTAAAATTTATAAAACCTTATAAATATAATAATGATATAGTTGGTGAGTAAGGGCGAAGACAAGGGAAAAACAACTTTATCTCCGAGTAAGAAAGAATATTTCACCAAGCAAAAGGAGATTTTGAAAGATTTGCTTATTTAAAACTAATTAAAACAAGAATACTAAAGCAAAGATTTAATTAAATATTATAAAATTAAGTAATCTAAATATCCACACATTAGCATCATAGGTTGATCACATACATCTCAAGTTCATTTTAGATCAATTATTATTCTCATTCCCAACAAATATAATTACCAGACAAACATACCGTGAAAATACTTATTATTAATTGATTCCAACAAATAGTCAATACTCAATTAATAATAGAAATAAAACTATGAATATATGAGAGACATGCTATAATAACTAAATTTTATTACGTTAATATTAACATGGAATTAACTCTTCACAATATGCACAAGTCAAATTCCTTATGCTCATATAATCATGGATTTCTATTGCAATTGATCTAGTGTTTAATAAATCATAGAAGTATGAATAGTATCAATTAACCTAGATCATCACATGAGATAAATTAACACAATCCAACAAATTCAAAAATAAGATAATTAGTACAAATAATAAGAATAAATAACAAGAGTTTAGAATCTCACAACCAGATTCGCAATGGTTTCACCGTTAGGTGAAACTAAAAGATTAGTTCTTCATAGAAAAATTCAAAGCAAATATGAAATGTTGTATTTGATGATTTTTTCAAATAATTGGTGTCTAAAAATATTGGAACCAAAACTTAAATACGTATAAAATAATAACTAGAAAAGGAATGTATGGATTTTCTTAATTAAAATCTTATTCTATTGTGAATTTCCTGCTAGAAAGGGAAAGAACAAAATTAGCCTGGGAGTCTGAGACCACCTTCTTGCCGCCAGCCACACCCAAGAATTGCTTTTCTGATACCGTAAAAATTTTAGTAGGATTTTTTTCCAGGATTCGTGCACAATGCAACCACGGCTTAGTCACTGCTTATCCGGTGATCCTCCATTGGTCACCGTTTTTCTCTTCTTTGTTTTCAATTCTTCACTTCGAGATCAACGGTAGGTCTTTCGTTGTTCATCATAAACTTAGTTGTTCAGATCTCTATTAAATATGTTGTCTTTTTTTTGTTTCTTCGTAATAACTCCGGATTGCTTAATTACAAATAATGCGCGTTTCGAATAACTCCAAAGTTTCCTTATAAATACTAGTTATGTTGTACTAAATATATCATATCAATAAGCTTATACATGAAAATGGAAAACAATGGAATACAAATCTGATTAGATTTACGTTCAATAAAGAGGAAGCAAGACTAATCCTTTCGATGACTAGAACACAAAATTAATATGATGATTCGTGAGCATGTGATCAAACCAATGGCTATAATTATTCGGTTAAATAAGGATAAAATAGGAAAATGAAATAGAATTTGGATGGAAAAAAAATTTCTCATTCAAAAATGGAAAATTATAGGGAAAACAATCAGGCCAAGATTGGGTCATTCATCCACCATTGTGGATGCGGATTTAACTCTTGCGCCCGCAAATTTCTGGCGTTGGTATTCTTCAGGAATTGTGCATGCTGCGACCGCGACTTGATCGCGGCTACCAACGGTTGTCCATTGAATTTTAGTCTTCTCTTCCCTGTTTTTATTCTTCACCCTAGAATCTACAATTGGTCCTCCACTTTTCATCTTGTGATAAATTCTTCATAATTATGTTAAATCCCTTGATTTTTCATTACTTATTTGCAACAACTATAGATTACTACAAATGTGTGTCTAGATAAATCGATATATCAAATTCTCCCATATTTAGACCTTGTTATTCCTCGAGTATGCAAAAGAAAACATACTCAGGAAAAATATAAAGAATCAAGACTTAGACAAGTTCAAAGATAATATAATCCAAGCAATTACAAAAATTAATCTAATAATCTCAACACACATAAAGAGTGAATGTATCATGATCGAAACATTCCTTTATTTTCTCTCAGTTTGCTTAGACTCCCTTTCAAACTTTTACCTAATTACTCTTATTCTTTTTTTAATTTAAGATTATTTTTTCCCTAGTATAATATTGACCAGACTTACTTTCTTATTAGCTAAGACACCCTCTAAGATTTTTCACTCATCTCGGAATTTTTCGCAATATTTTTTTTGAAATTCCAAAAACTAGAAATATAGGTGCAAAATGCAACATACAAATCGACATGTACTATCCCTCCTTATACTTAAATATTTCATTGTTCTCAATGAAAATAAAATCAAAGAACTTTGGGAAAAAACAATAAAAACCATTGTGGTGGTGGATGAAAGCCATAAAGTCTGAAAATTCCCTGTTGATGTCGCACCAAGTCAGATATTTGGTTGGACATGCATTCTTGATGATTCAGTAGATCGTGCATGTCCATTCCCAATTCACTCTTCTGTGCATATATCTCGTTTATAATACAAACAAACTATACGAGTGTGCATGTCATCTTCACCCTAGGAATGGTCTCCATGTACACCTGATGGACCAACCCTAAACTCCTCAGCATGGTGATACTCTATCTCCTCATCAACATCATCCTCTTCTCCATCTCCAACTACGTAAAAAATCATGAGCATTTAGCTTAAAAGGGATGTGACGTGGTAGGCTTGGGTGGTGTAAACCATCCTCGCGAGAATGCCAAATGTAGGAATTCCACATTCCAGACTAACGTTTAGCCCTTCTCAATTGAATTTCATAAAGAAAATGGATTGATAAGCTTAGATGCAAGGGAGGGATCCAAGAACTCCAATGCTACGAGTATAATCATTCTTCCCAAGTTAGTCTTTCCCTTGTTCTTGTTTCTCATTTTATTGCAGCTTGCCACGAACAACTCTACCTAAAAAGGTATAACTTGGCTCTCTGGGGTAAGACATAAAATACACTTAAAGTCACCCATGCAATCACGTTGATCTCCCCTTGCTAAAAAAATACAAGTGCAAGCGCCATGAGTACTGATGAAATGTAAAACTCACACATAATTATGGCTGTGTGTATTGATATATATATATTTATAGAGAGAGAGAGAGAGTACAAAGGGTATACAAATTAGAAACAAATATGAAACATGATACATACAAAACCCTCAAGCGAAGCGTAGGAATGGTTGCAACGCAAAGCTTGTAATGTATGAAATCAAACCGAGGACGAGATGACCCATTCGTAAAGATGTTAGCAAGTTGCAAGTCCAAAGAAACATGAGCAAACTTGAGCTTTCCAGAAGATACCATCTCAAGCACAAAATGATAATCAATATCAATGTACTTAGCTCTCTTGTGCGAAACCGGATTCTGAGCAAGAAAGAGAGCACTATTATTATCACATAGCAAAAAATGAGGCATACGAGTCGGTAAACGTAAATCCCGAAGAAGATAATGTTAGCTATAGCACGGGATTCTGATTCTGAACTAGAACATGAGACTGCAGGTTGTTTCTTATCACTCCAAGACACCAGGTTGCCACCAAGGAAAATGACATAACCGTATGTAGACCTACGGGTCTCAATACAATGAGTCTAATAAACATTACAATAACCCAACACTGGTAAGGCAGACGAGTTTGCACGAAACTGAAGTCCATAATGAAGAGTACCACGAACATAGCGCAAAATTCAATTAATAGCTTGGAAATTGTCATCAATAGGAGCCTGCATGAACTGACTGGCCGTATTCACAGTATAAGACAAGTCGTGACGTGTAATCGACAGATACTGAAGTGCATCAACCAAAAACCAATAAAGTGTGATATTTCCAAACATCTTACTGGAAGAGCTAACAAGCTGCGAAAAAGTCACAAATGGAATGACAACAAGCACGGAATCCTACATCCCAACACGTAATAAAATGACCTTGGCTTATCTGGCTTGAACAAGGAATAATCCGTTGGAAGTATGAACAACCTCCAAACCCAAGAAATACTTTTTTTAAATTAAAACTCATCAAAGGTGATGGGGTATTTCATTAGCTTCCCCATAGCTTGAAAAAAATGGCATATTCAATTTTGTAATACAACGTGGAACTCTCGGATATATCTCCGAGCATATACAATCTATGTGAAACATCTAATCCCTTTACCTCCGCCCCACACTTCAGTAAAGAGAAAGCCTAACCAAATTGACGGGGTATAAAATGGTCTCCCACTTTTTTGCATCCACCCCCTATGTGAGCAAAAAGAGGTGGCCTTCCATTTTAGACCCCTTGCATATTACTCCCCCTGGAGCAATATACTTCCGGATTTTGATGATAACTGATGCTGAATTGTATGGATTGAACTCATTGATACCATCAGACTCCATTAAATTTCCAAATGCTGCTTGCTTTCTTTTGCTGCAGCACCAGAACACTGCATTCTCCTTGTGAAGATCAGTCCAATCCGGCTTGAACCTGTCATTGAAGAAGAAAAAAGCACAGTATCTGGTGTGAAAATTTTCATCTAGCTCTAACATATGGAAATTTTCTGGCATCAAGCATGACCAAACCTTTAACATTTTGAGGCAAAGAATGATGCATAAAAACACAAGAAAATTTCAAATTATATAAGAACGAACGCACGACACGACACGAACACGACAGCACAAAACCAACTCTAGTAACAGGAACATGCTTATGGTAGATTAAGATTGAAAATAATAATAAACGATATTTTTTAAGTGTGGGCTATCGTTCCAAGTCTTCCATTTATAATTTATCCAAATCGTCTGATTGGAAGGTAAATTAAGATAAAAGAAATAGTGGTTCGTCTGGATAGGTATAAATAATGAATGCAAAATCATTGTAAGCATATCATATTTTATGACACAATCAATTGGTTTAGCCGAAATGGCGGTTCATTTTGGTTATTCATTTTTCAAGTTGGTTACTCTCATAGCAAATTTTTCAGTCAAATTTTTTAAAGGTATGTTTGACCACTAATAACTTTTGTTATGTATATTAATGTCACGTACAATCTTGATACTCCCTCCGTCCCAGGTTAAATTGCACAAAATCTTTTTCACGCTCATCAAGAAACTTTTCTAACCGTTAATATATTTAACTACGTGTAATAACGGCAAACAAAAAATTACTTTTCAAAAACTACTTGTTATGACGAATCCAATAATATCACATACAATAATATTATTGCTTATATATCTACTTAAATATGCGGTCAAAGTTGGACTGTAAATAGTGACATAAA
>JAULKM010000010.1:5783391-5794440 GCA_032355605.1 Rubia tinctorum
CATATGGAGTAACCCCCCCCCCCCCAATCCCCCCAACACATAACCAATGATGAGCCTAATGATAGCCAAGATAACTCGTCTTGCACAACACCCTAAAAGCCACCTCCTCCCAAATACCATTGTCCTACATTAAAATACGGGAATAACAACCCTTATATAGGCACAACTCGGCCTCAGGCATCCAACAACTAGAACAGTAAAAAATATTTAATATAATACACTACCCAAGAAATCAACTATCTGAATACGCTAAATTACACTCGAAAAGACACAAACCCACGTGCCACTTTTATCAAAAGAAATTAAGTCCCGCATAATATTAAGGTGACAAGCCCATAACAAAACAAGCCAATCCAAAACCACAAAAAACCTTGCTACGAGATCAGGGAAATAAGACACAGCTTTGCATAACCATGGGAAATCACCGATCTACGATACAAGTGTCAATCTCCTTGCCTCTCCAACCCGAGCATAAAAACTCACCAAAACAACAGATCTAGTGGAAAAGTAAGCGTAACCTCGACGATAAATCAACCATGTCTTTGTGTTCAACCCCACATACGCCTAGAAAACCACCAGCCAACGACACAAGAATGCATCCACAATTTTCTAAACCACGAGAACCAGCAACATGCCACAACAATGTAGCCCTCTTTAAGAAAACATCACTTGCCTAACAATATGGCCAGTTTCATATTAATGAAAGAACACAAGCTGTAATACAACTAAAACATTTTCATTAAGATCCATATAAATATACATTGAATTGCTCTAGTGGCAAACATCCTAATATTACAAGCCAAAGCCATTATAACTAGTCTATTTTTAGGAAGATAGATTTCATCCCCCCATTCTTGTTTAATTTGTGCACCCAACCCAGGAACACCACTATCATATCCTCCTAGTCTGACAACATAAGCAAAACAACGAGATTGCTTCACTTAAAATGCCAAACCACCCAAAAAGAAAATATCGGCAACTGACTCGGTCAGAACCATTGCCTGTCAAAATCTCTTCTCTCTCACATCTATCTTCCCAGGAAGGGTTGGTCGAAAAATCCCATATTAGTTCTTTTTCAAACCCGCCCATCAAGTTATTGATTAAGTGTGACAACGCCACCTTCCTCCCTGGTACATTCACTGGTCCCATTCATTGATCCTGCAAAAGTACATACCAAAGTTATATTTACCAAAAACAACCCAAAATGAAAGCATCCACGACATAATTTAAACATACTCACTAACCCAATCGTAAGGAAAACAATGCCCAACATAACCATTTACGCCAAAATTGATTAGACTTTGCGACTATGATAGAAGGATAATGACCCATATATATACACACAAATAACAGGGCCCAGGGCATCAAGTCATTGTAGTTGTCAAAGTAACTTATACACCCCTGTGATTCCTGAAAATCCAGCTAGCCGAAAAGACTTTCCAGGAATACTGAACGATAAATTTTGAAACCAGTGTGGCTCCTTTACGTCCCACCTTAAAACAAATTCCAATATAAGCTAAGTCTTAAAAAAACATTGCACCAAGGTGAAGAGACTGAACCTCGCATACTCTAGGAAAGTAACCACCTCGCGAGCAGTTGTATACCTCCACCCTCGCGCCATTGTTAATTGTAAACTACGCAAACACGTATAACAGAAACCACGGTGGTACAACGGCAGTGCGTTTGGACACAGCTTTGCATACACCTGGAACACCACCAGTCAGTGACACAAGTGGTCAACCATTAGCTGCTAAAACAACGAGGGCCATATATGTATCCCAATAATGCCATATTACATAATATATAACAACAATACAAAGAATCACAACATATTAAACCTTGATTCATAATCCTTATTGGGAAACATATTCACCTACAAACAACGCCTCATCGAAAACCCCTGAAACATTACAAGAATAAAACTATCCAAACTACTCCCCCTCCCATCACCTAAATCATGAGCACTACTATCCTCTTCGGGTACCTTATGATTTTAACAACCTGTTTACTAGTACACAAGGTACCATTTATTAGTAGGAATCCAATTCCGCTACTCATACAGTTGCCCAACAATCTCCATGTTCACCTCTTTCTCTCCTCCACGTTCTTTTCCAAGCTCTCACACTTCTCCTTGGCTTGTTTCAACTTCTCTTGTAGCCAGGAGGTCATCTCCAACCCAACATCCCTCACCATTTCTCCCAACTAAAAAATTGAACCAACCTTAATAAACATTTAGGAATAAAAGAGCTAATATACCTAACAACAAAAATCAAACATGGACCAACTGAGTCGGAACTCCTCCCACGACCATAGTAGTAGACTGGCCAACTTCTACACCCATGGAAGGAAGGAAAAATTGAGAAGGAGTATCACCAGAGCCCACCACGGCCTTACCCCTCTTGCGAGGAAAATGCTCTGTTACGACCTTCACATCCTTCCCCTCATTCTTCTTGGTGTTATCTATATGCAACCAAAGACCAACATTGGACAAAGTCATCCCTACATAATACGTATAATATCAATAAAAAAAATATACTTACTTAAATAATTGATTATAGGAAAAATATAATGGAAACAACCTTATTTCCCCTGAGGACGACTTACAACATGTAGTAACATTTCCCTAACAAGCTGACTCTCCCTGGCCAATCTCCCTAGCCAATCTTCCTACTTTCTTAGACCGGGGTTCCATTACGACAGCACGGTTCCACGAAGGAACAGACAAACCCTATACTTCCTCAATAAAGTAATATTGATCTTTCCAAGGCCTATTATTGCTGGAAAAATTTCTCACAATTTTAATAGTAGACATTGCAGGATAAAACGTACAGATATTTTAGAGGCAGTATTTCGAAACTCATAAAACCTAAGAAACTCCTCAACCTCCAAGGAATTTTTATCACTCTTACACACCTCAATGTAACCAGTCAATAACGCTAAACACCTCGGATAAATTTGAGTGAGGGCTACATTATATTTACTTAGGAAAAGCCTAACAAAATCAAGAATAGGCAACGATAAACCATACAAAAAATAGTGTTTACAAACACTAAAAAACCCAGAGGGGGGATTCCAGTCCTTTTCCCCTGAAACAGGTACCCTAATAACAAAACCGCTCAAAGATGGGTGATATTTATTTAAATTTGATATAGTTTCTCTATTCACAACAATATCGTTTTCCTCCACATTTCCTCTAACCTAGTCCCCAGCCGCATGCTCTTCATCGGAGCTGGCGTTATTATCATGTACCACCCTAGTATTACTTGTAACAGATCAGGTTAAAGAAAAAGATGACTCCGACCGCACAATTACCAGATTGTAATTAGGGAAAATGATAAACCGTGGTACCTTCGAATCAAGAAGTATAGGACAAACCTACTTAATGACTTCAGCAAAATTGAAATAACTTAAGGTACGCCCCACCAAATTATGACATCCACCTTTTATAATCTCTGCATCATAAATTGTGCGTAAAAAACATACCTTTTGAACACATATAGGTTACGTAAGTCAGTTGATAAAAGTAGTCATATTTTACTTCAACCGCGAAGCCTCATAACACTTCGTGATTAGATTTGACATTTTCACTCAAAACGAACATATGATATTCCCACATTGAATAAAATACACAAATACTACACTCACATGGAACTTAACAGTTAGGGAGCTTATGGTATATACCATACCCTTACAGTCATAGTTCGTTGGGGCTATGGGCGATTCGAGCAATGAAACATCTCTAACCTCAATCACCTTGCACAACTAGCACGAATCCACCACCCCTAGAACATGTCTTGATGTGCACCTTTATGTATGCGTTAACCAATGCATTTGACACATTTGTATCATGTTTTGTTTGGTTGATTGCTAGTTTTGGTTAGTTTTACGTGGCAAAGGGTTTAGATGACCATTATTGGTTCTCTTATTTAAATCCCAAATTTTGTAGACTTAATTGAATCAAATGGACACTTTGTATTCATGAGCACCAAGATTTTCCTTTGTGAGCTTACTTGCAGGTTGCTCGTGAGTATTTCAACATCATTTTGTAGAAGGCTATCCGTGAGGGTAGTAGAAGAGATTTGAAGGTCATTCGTAAGAATGGTAGAAGATATTTGAAGGCTATTCACGAGGATGGTAGTAGATAGAAGACCACAGACCAAAAAGCATGATAGTAGATGGAATTGAGCCAGAAAAGGCGGAGTCGGAGTTCAACAAGGTCAATAATGGAAGAAGTCGTCAACCAGCACGAATCGGCTGAACCAGCCGATCGGCCAACACAAACCAGCCAGCCGGCACGAGCACTGGTGGATCTAGGGTGGGGGCACTGGGGGCACGTGCCCCCACTGACCACACCCTAAATGCTTAGCAGTCCTATTTTTTAAATTCATTTTAAAAAATTAATTGTATATGTGTTTTTAGTATATAGATAAATTTTCAGCAGCAATTTTAAAGAATTTCATTAGCTGTACAAAATACTCACACGATTACTTGGTTTAAGAGTCCGTTTGCATCCTCCTTGTTTTAATAATTTATTTTGAGATGATTTGCAAGAAAATTATAGATAGGAGGAATTTACATTAAATATTGCTTAATAATGTATTAATCATGTGCAATGGAATGAAATGTTCCTAGTTCCATCCATGATTGTCTTGTTGCATTAATCGAAAAAACACGTCTTATTTAACTATTAAAGAAAGAGTTATTAAACTTTATCAAAATATTAAAAAAAGAAATATTGTAATATTTATACTGAGGTTTAAGTTTTATTAATATATTTCATTTATATTTTATTTTCTAATATACTACTCCTCTGAGTATTAACTATTAGTGTGCCCCAACTAAATTTATTTTCTAAATTCGCCACTGGGCGTGAGGCAAGTCAGCCGCCGTGAGGCTACCTCCTAGCATGGCTCCAGGGCTACCTAGCACGGACCGTGCCAACCAGCACGGGTCGTGCCATAGCTCCTTAGCATGAACCGTTTAGCACCAATTGGCATGTGCCACCAAGATTGTTCCAGAGGTTAAGTATGGACACTGACCGTGCCCTTTCACATGGTCTGTGTTGTTTCGACTCCAAAATGCAAAGACCAGGCCACGGGATGCAAAGAATGACACGACTCGTGCCATTCAACTGATCAAAAAGTACTTCCAGCCGACGGCCAGTGCCAAATGACAGGGGGCGCGATCAGAAGTTCAAAGCGGGACACCAGTCGATGGACCATGCTAGCACGAGGCAACACGGCTCATGCCATAACATGCGTCCTGTGTCAGCATGAAGCTAATCGGCTGGCACGACCGGTGCCATTTTCCACAGCCCGTGTCAGTTGCAGCTGCTAGGGTTTTTGGCCTATTTTGGGCCTTTTTCAAAACCCAATTTCCTACTACTATATATATGAACCTATGTCTACTAGGGTTTATGTTTATGCTCAGTTTAGACCCTTAAGAGAGGGTTGAGAGAGAAAGGAACTCTTCCTTCTCTCTAAATTTTTTTTCTCTTCTCTTTATTTTTCTTTTGCCCAACGACATTGAATCTAATGGAATATTTGGGTTTAATGCTTAGGGAGTAGTTAATTAACTTGGGGTTTGTATTTGTATTCATGATTTGGTGTTTGTTTTGTGATATTCCTTAGATCTACCTATTTCTATGTGTTATGATTATTATGTTGGCTTGTTCTTTATGTTCTTATTAAATGCATGATTGTCACACTAAGACTGGTACACACCGTAGTCTACTTTCATGTTGGTGCAATTATTGATATTCCCCGGGGAAGGAAATCTAGATGTGCTTGGGTAACGATAGTCCGGGATTGTATGGGTATGTGCATGTGGGTCGCTAAGTCAACGTTACGCTCGATCATACACTAGTTTTAGCTGAAAATTTGGCCTAAAGGGTTATAGATAGAGATAGCGTTAGTAGCAAACTAGGATTAGTGTTACGCAACCCTAGAGACATCAATAAGTTGCTTCACCCAATTTTCCTTTCTAGGCCTAGGTAGAAGAATTTGTAGTGTAGTGCCCAGGACGTAATCGTACGGGGGAGATTCAGATCTGCATAGCAGGCAGGGTTGTTGTTGCACTCCCCTAATTATGGTGGCAGTGCCAATGAAAGATTACATGTGCACTCTACGTGACAGGTATGGAGAAGTGTTGATCATCGACCACACCACGTGTCATAAACACTAGAATAGGCTTTTAAATTTTGTATATGATTGAATCGAGGATCGATACATCACTGATCATGTTATGGAAATACTCCCCAAGTTCTAGTTTAATATAGTTTCAATCTCGTGTGCTTTCGCATGTTAGTAGTTGTTAATTAAACACCACCATCGTCCCCCAAATCCTGTTTTTAGAAATACTAGCTATTCCTAGCACGTGTTTGAATCAACGATCCAATCACGGATATGTGTAGTTAACTTTTAGATTCCTAACATTTCTGTGGACAACCCCGGTTTTGCCACTATTTACCTCATAGGTAGCATAGTGGTAGGAACGGGAGCAACATTATAAATCTCTATCTTTGATCCCTTCCTCTCGTATAATTAGTTGATCTCCCATGATTTATTAGCGAAGTCGGGAGGGGGCGGTTCATATTCATTAAGACCCACATTCTAGCAAGAAAAGAGAAAATGACACATTCCACAATAAAACAATCGAAAGGCCAATAAAATGAGACAAGTAAGAAATTTCTAAATTACTAATTTAAGAATCAGAGTCTCTTCCCGGGGCAACCCTGGAGGTTTTCTTGCAGGTACTCGATGAACAGTTTTCGTACTCTACCTCTATTTGGAAGGAATCCTCCAAATCACCCATGCATTCCCTATATATAAGTGGAAATCTCCATAGGACTGGAATGTGAAGTATTGTTGGGGACTACATCGATATTAGAGAAGGTGAGGGTTTCTTCTGGCTCGAAGCACTCATCTCTAGGCTCTATAGCGGCTTGGACCAGTTTGGTTCTTCATTGATGTAGCATACCATCACTGACGATCCCATTTATTATGTTGACCACTTTGCTATTAGCAAAAGTTAGCTCTTTATCTTTGGCAATGCGCTGATCCTTCTCTTTGTTAGGGTGTTGGTCCTCCATTCTCTCTTGCCTGTTTTCATCCCATTTAGGGTTCGAGTCGCTGCGGCTATACTCTTTTTCTTTTGAGCAATCCTCCTTCTTTGGAGGAAAATAAATACATACTTGGAACATTATCCTAGCGAAGATTTTCTCAATCATTGCATTCAACTAATGACAATCGTTTGTGTCGTGCCCTCTATCTTTATGGTAATCATAGTAGTTTGTCGACATCCTTCTTCCAAGGTTATTATGTAGAGGTGGTGGCGTAAGGAAAAGGTGGCTATTGATGACTATGATGCTTGCCCAAGACATATTCAATAAGGTGTACGACTCGAACCATGTCTTGGGTAGATCTCAACCTTCACTATTCCGATCTATCCCTCTAATCGATCTTGTCGTTATCCCTCTTCCTTCTGGTAGTTTCTTCCACTTTGGTGTATCTTTCCAAGATGGCTTGGAGCCGCTGCATAGTAGATGGAGTGTTAGCCACTAGCTTTTCATGCAACTTTTCATCTGTTATGCCATTCATGTATCTTGAGATGATGATGGTGTCCGTTTTGTCAATAGCATATAGGATTTCTATAGTGTAGCATCTATAAAAAGTCAAAGTTGATTAGTTAGGATTCTGTCGAAGGTTCAGAAGATCCATTAATCTCTTGGTAAGCTTCTCCAATTGGTAAACACGTGAGCAGGTTTTGACCGAATACATGATAATCAGTAAGCTGTCCACTGGGCAAGAACTTGAACCACTATGAAATGTTGATAAGTCATAAAAAAATTCCTAGATTGGGCTCTCCTTTTATAAATAGGAACGTGATCTAGGAGCTTCTTCATCCGCGATTGGTATGACTCCCTTTCAAGCTCTTTATGGACGTCTTCCTCCTACCATTCTTGCCTACACAACAGAAACTACGACTGTGCAAGCAGTAGATGAAATGCTGACAAACCGAGGAGTCTTGCTAGCTCGTCTTCGAGAGAACCTCCAACGCGCTCAGAACTGGATGCAATAGGTAGCCAACCGAAAACGTCACGATTTCATTTTTAAGATTGGAGATCTTGTCTTGGTAAAGCTGAATCCGTAAAGACAATCTACGGTTGCCAAGCGACTCAACACCAAATTATGTAAGAGGTATTTTGGTCCATTTTCGATTATTGTCACCGCTCGTCCAGTGGCATACACTCTTCAGTTACCTCCAGAGAGTTGGTTCCACCCTACATTCCATGTCTCTCTTCTCAAAGCTTTCAAAGGTGGGAACCCTCCTGTGAGCTATCAACTACTAGAGGCCAGTAAGGAGAGTGATCCAATCCTCACACCCATAGCCATCATAGCTGCCCGTACCTTGACAAAAAATGGTACACCAAGGCGCCAAGTTCTTATTCAGTGGTCAGCTAGCCCCTTGGAGAATGCCACATGGGAGGAATGGCCGGAGTTCAGCTCGCTTTATGACCCTCTGACCTTGAGGACAATATTATTTTTTATGATGGGAGAGTGATATGTGAGCTGATTTGGAGCTGAATCAAAGGATTGGGGCTTGGGCTCGTGTGGAAGAGAGAGAGAGAGAGAGAGCTTCCCTCAATCCAAAGCCCAAAGGCAGCACAAGGAAGAGTTAGAAGAGCCAAGAATGTGTCACATTGGCTAACTGATTTTGAGAGGTAATTGTGAGCTAAAAATATTTTGTACTATGATGAAAAGTTAGTTACAAGTAGTGGGAAGGAGCCTATATGAGGGTATGCAAAATCTGATTGTATTTGTGCATAAAATTGGAGATTGTGACCTCTCAAAGTGTACCCCTTTATAATAGAACCTTCTCTTTTCTGATTGTTTTATCAAAGACCGTCTCATAGGATCGAATTTCGCCGGAGATGATATTGGTCTGGTTAGAAAGCAAGTCACCGAAGATGGTCAGGCACAATATTTGAACACAGTGATTGATTTGAATAATACGCCCTCTGATTTACTATTTTTGATATTATTGGTTTAGGTGTTTTCTTTATTGCAAGTTGAAATATATGAAGAAAATTGAATGAAAAGAATAAAAAGTTTGATGAGTGAATGAGAATAATTCATTTTTTTACCATAAATAGAAATGTCAATATTTTTTAAAAACATATAAAAATGAAAAACGTGTCAAACATTAAAAAATACAGAGGTACTAAAATACTTTAATCAAAATAAATAGGCATCAAATAAAACTTTAAAATATACACCAAACTAATCCTCCATAGTTTAACATCAGGGGAAAAAATTAAAATACACATCAACATAGAATATTAAAAATCAAATTAAAATAGATAAAAAATCAAATTAAAATAGATAGACATCAAATACAAACATTGACCTAAACATCAAAACTAAAATAATTAAACATTAGACTAAAACACTAAAAATACACATCTAATAAGTTTAATATTAAATAAAAAAAGTAAAATACACATCAAATTAGAAGAGTTTAACATCAAAATAAATACACTAAAAACCATATAAAATAAAACACTAAAATGCAAACTAACTTTAAAACATCAATGCAGGAAAAAAACAAAACACCAGTATTGACATTTATGAAATCAATCCCATATCAAATATCAAGGCATACACCCAATAAAAATACTGGACGTCAATATAAATATTAAAAACAAGAAGCAAAAAAGCTAATACATCATCCAAAATGAAAGTATAAATTAAATTTTAAGATAATAAAGTAGTGTCAAAATATCAAAATAAAAGATTTGGTAATGTTTCTAACTAGGTTTAGTGAGAAAAAATATGTTTCTAATTTTTGTTGTTATATCAAGTATTGTCTTTTATAAAGTAGTGACTAACTAGATTCTTACCCAACACATCCTTCCCCACGAAGGGGTTTTCCTCACCTGTGTTATGCAGCAACCATTTCTCTCCACTGGATTTGGATGGAACAGAAACTTTGTACACTCTTGCAAAATCTGGTAATGAGACATCTTTTGAACGGAGTACACTACACTGCAGTTTAACATCCATTCATTCACCAAAAAATCATACTCCAAGAAAACTGAACAAGACAATATTCTCATCCAATTCCTGGAAAGTCATTCCCCCTGTCACGATTCAATTCAGGCACCCCCTTACCCTTCAAATACGGTGAATGGACTCCTCACGCTCTTTCAATCCAAACCTTCTCTGGTGTTTAAAAAGTCAAGAGAGAGGATCCTCCAAACTGTTTATAATGCTTCTCATCTCTAAGCAATTTGGCTGAATGATCCGAAAGTAAATGATGAAAGAGCATCTGACTTGGTGCTGATTGCTAATCTGCGTGGTGTAGACCGCAGTGCCTTTCTTTCTATCCACCATTCTTCAGAAGTCCATCAATCCTGAGATTGGTGATACAACAATTCATAAGTTAAGAATCCGAAGCAAAACCAGAGAGAGCAAACACATTACCAGAAAATATCAGGTCCAGATGCCTGTCGTGTACTATGCATAAAACACACCAGTTGCACCTTAATGCCAGGTCAAGAAATTAACTCAACAAACTAAACCAAAGCTTGGTTTAAGAATTAACATGGTCCTATTATACTCAAATCTAACTTTAAATAAATGATGATCCGTGGTAATACCAAAAAACATAAGGAAAAAGAAAACCCTCTGCAACTGGTACCTTTTCTCTTTAGTAAGACATCTCTCTCAGAGATTCTTCGGAAAGGGATTAAGAATAAAGCTTCTGATTAATCCCAAGGCTCCTTCATGCAAATCCCAGCTGGGTGATATTGCACTGAAGTCCTAAATGTTTCCTCACAAGCATCTTCAACCTAGAGCAATTATGCCGCTGCCCCCTCCAAGATGAGGCATCCAACAGTGAACCTTTTTCTCCCATAACATGGCATAAATCTAAGATTTTGAATCCCACAAATTCAACCATCAAACTTCGGTTATGCAACACCCCCACTGCTCTGATTAACAAGACAATATTCTATTGACTCATCGCAAAGAGCTAGAGTAGAATTCA
>JAULKM010000010.1:5794540-5850497 GCA_032355605.1 Rubia tinctorum
AACCTCCTCCCCAACAAGGGAGAGAAGTTCCGGTGAGGCAAGTACCGATGCGTGAGACGATGGCTCCCAATCTTGAGCACCAACCTATGTGTATCACATATCCGGCGGTTGGAGCTCACGAGCATTTTGAGTTGAAGTCCGGGTTGATTCACTTCCTACCGTCATTCCTTGGTAGGCAAGGGGAAGATCCCAACAAGCATCTTCTCGATTTCTACATGGTGTATAATGGGATGCTTCCCGATGGGATCAATGAGAAGCTGTATATGCTGAAGGCATTTCTATTCTCACTCCAAGATGTTGCAAGGGATTGGCTACACTATCTTCTACCCGGGAGTATCACTTCTTGGATCGAGTTAAAGAAGAAGTTTCTATCCAAGTACTTCCTAACATAAGTCTACCGCATTGAAAAAAGACATTAGTAAAATCATCCAATGGCATGAGGAATCCTTCTACGACTAAGAATCAAGCTGTTTTTATAGATTGCACAAGTTATAAAACAAGCACCTACAAGTTACATTTGAAGGACTTACTAGCAATAACTGAAACGCCTACAAGTTGTACTCTAATAACTTGGCTCATCGTTGACTTAGCTTTTGTAATTATTACGATAAATACTTACTTCTTCATTGTAACATGTAGGAACTTCTTTTCTCTTTTTCTATAACACATTTCCTGCTTTGTACGTAGCACTTCTTCAGGTTCTAGCTAGGATTTTATTAGCTGAACTGTTTCAATATTGTAATAGGCTTAAACTATTTTTTTTTTCATTTTACAAGATTTGATCCATGCAAAGGGATTCAAATACCCTAATAGTCTAATTCATGTGGCAGAAAGACATTTTGTGAAACGCAATGAATATGTTGAAACCTTCAACATATCAAAGAAGAACAAGAGAATTGAACTAGTAATTAAAGAAGAACAGACTAATAATATGTTGAAACCTTTGGACATAGAGTAACTTAAAAAATTAGTCTAGATATGAAAGAAACACACATATATCTAGTATATTTGTTTGCATGTATGTAGATTAATCTGAATGGGAAAAAACATTCAACCAAAGAAAGAAAGTCTAATTTCATAACTGAGTATATCTTCATTACATACGACAGAACAATCAGATATGCAGAACCAAGCATTATAACCAACACACAATTAAGCGATCACACTTAAGTTATGAGCTCACAAACAACAGCAGTCAGAAGGATAAGGGTAACAGTGACTCTTTTTTCCTCGCAGATTCCAACAGAGTGATTTTCAGGTGCACAGGAACAGAGACGGCAAGGCACGCGATGACAAAAGATATCCAATGGTGTCTAAAATATAGGGTCGAGTATGATGATATAATAAGTGAGCTGAACAAGAAGACACAAAAGATAGAGACCAAAATATCAACCCTGGACAATATTAATGAACAATAGCATCAATCCTCTACAAAGATATAAGCATAAATGGCTGCAGTTAAATGAAAGGAACTAAACATGGCTTTAAATTATATGGCATGTATAAGTTGTATGATTTTACTATAATTTTAGCAGCATAATTGAACACCATGCACAATTGAGGCCATTGGGGTTACTCATGATTTTCATGTCAGCATGATTAATTCGTACAAACAGTGAGATTTAATTACAAATAGGCACACAACATTTAAGTGGTTTTGAGGTATGAAAACAAAGAAACGTTCAAAGATTGCTGAGTTTCTTACGCTCTGCCTCCAGGAAAAAACATAGAGGTTAAAATTTAAAGCAACTTGTAACTCAAGGGTAAGATGAGAAAGGAAAATTAGAGATAGAAAAGATCGATGACTATGGTGTGCGAGCATCATTTGGAGAAAATTTATTTCTCTGCACACTAACCTCATCATAAAACCTATCTTATCAGTTATCAGTACATGTCTATTTCAACCCCATTTTATCAGTCAAATTGTACAGTTGAGGAAGATTCCACTGTCAGCCTTCACACAATCGTATCAGACACAAATGAGGGAGATGGTTCCCACAACCAACATTGACTGAGAATGGTATTTCACTGTTTTGTCATCCATATCTGTAAATTCTACAATATATAGCCCACAGTAGGTGATAAGAGCAGCCAAAACATTCATCCGCCACAAGATATTCAACAATTTTGAAGTTTAATACAGACAAGTAAAAAAGTGCAATCCAAAACCCCAATCTTCTCAGAAACGGCAAATTAAAGTAGGAAAAAATTAAATTACCTCGCGTGTATTGTCATACATACATATAGGAATAAAGACAAATATCAAACAGGTTACCTACATAAACAAATGTTGATGTGAGATTCAAAGGAATAATATACCATGTTAAGCAATTATCTAACATGTTATGTGCATAAACACATGTTGATGTGAGATTCAAAGGAATAACATACCAGGTTAAGAAATTGTATCGAAGTTGAACCAGGGACGATGCATGCTGCCAAATCTACATAGAGGATTATACTTTTTGATTGGCTTTGTCAAAATTCGTTGCCTAGGCAGGACGGCGGAGGATCTGGTGGCGACGGAGGCAGCAATGGCTGTGAGATTCTTGCGAAGTTCTACAAGGGCGCAACATGATCATCATCTTCCTTATCGAATTGTTTGTGTTCTTGAGTAGGCCTACAAGGTCTATATCCCTCTTTCCGTTCGTATCAACGATATCTACATAGGCGGAGGATTCTAATCGAATTCTTACCACCTCTTCTGCCACTGCAGAACTGCCAGAGAGGCGGAGACGGCGCAGTGGAGCACAGTGGCTCCATCGGAACCGGAAGTTCAGTAATTAACATCAATTTCGCCCTTCTAAAAAATGAAAATCGTAACCGAAAATTAATTAGTTTTAATGCAGATTTTTTAAACAAATCTCAATCGTTGATTTATCTATATTGATGACCATGATATATTCTCATATAAGTAGGTGTTCTCACATGAGATAGGTGTTCTCACTTGATCCTAATTATATATATATATGTGTGTGTGTGTGGCTCCATTAAGTGAGTGATTCTTCTTGGAATTTCATATGATCCAACATGCCAAAAGAGTTGAGGTGTGGATCACCCCTGTCCTAGTTTCAAAAAATGCCTGGATAGACAAAATCCATCATAGTCTATCAAATATATGGGTAAATAACCTTATTGAAAAGTGAATTGGGTTAAATATATATTCCCATACCTAGATTTCCATTAAACAAACGATTAACTGTATCAACATGGTTGCAGTGGGGACATTGGGAGACATTAACAAGACCTAATTTCAGAAGAACGTCATCGAGCGGCAGCAAGCCATTGATCAATCTCCAAGCAAAAATGGAGAATTTAGGTGATATTGATAAATGCCATACCTTTTTAAGAGTTTCCTCTTGAGTCCTCTTGCTCCTAAGCAGCTGAAAGATTGATGAGAGGGTGAAGTAACCTGTAAAGGAAGGCTTCCAGATCATCTCATCCTTGTTGTCAGTTAGAATGCATTTCCTGCTCGGATTTTGGATAACATGTAGATGTAAGCTTCCTATCATTAGATTGAAGATAATAGTTAATTCGTGCTTGGAATTCCTTGACTTTTAAGCATGGGTGAGGAATATCTTCAGGTCCCTACATTTCCGCCCCAAAGTTCCATCTCCCAACCAGTTTGCTGCCCAGAAACTTGCATTCCCATTATCTATGAGCACCTGTGAGTTATCCTCAACCACATTTGATACTTTAACCAGCCTCCTCCGTGATTCAGATTTCCAGTTTGATTTAGCTATGGATCATATATACTTTGCCCAATTTGTAGTCCCTTTGTTGAGCCTTCCACCATACTAAAAAGCTATCTATGACTGTATAGAACTCACTAAACCCAAAGCCATTTTCTTCCTTTGGGTAGCAAAGAGATAGCTATGATCTCCAATGTTTCTCGAGACCCACATCTGTTCTTCCCTACAAGAAATTGGATCAAATAGAGTTAATATTATCAAGAATATGGGAGATAGGGCTAATGATGCACCAATTTTGTGAGAGGTCATTGTCGTACCTCTCGAAGATACAATTTATAAGCCCTAAATACTTCCTAACTACAACTAAGTAGATAGTGGAAAATTGGGTCGTCCACAAAGAAGAGTGATCTTCCTAAGGGTTCATGCATATAAGGGTGGATATTAGGCTAGATATAGATATACATATATATGAGAAAACATGTAAAGAGAGGAGTTTTTGGTTGGTTTTTCTAAGTTTTGAATTCAAAGATAAACAAGTATCAAGTAAAGTAATTATGCTATCATGCAACAAGCTACTAAAAAGATGGAAAAATAACAATTAATGAAGTCTTGGGGAAATTGATTCCCACTTTTAGATCATAGACTCATTTACTCATTCATTCACATTAATTGCCTATGGGGAATGTTATCACTTCCATTTTGAAGTCAACATTCATTTCTTCTTAATAGTAATTTGAAAAGATGTTCAACAACCATTTGCAAACCTCATTGATAAGAAATTTAGACAAACAATGCCTAAAGGTACTTCATCAATGACATTGTATACAAAGAACCATAGGTTTGATAACAACTACAAGAATTCTACCAAATGCCCAACTATTTAACCAAATAAAGCATTCATTAGACTAAACATAGAACAAACAACATTCAAGATTTAACCTTTCATTGCTACCTTAGGACAAATATGATAACAAACCACATTAACATACTCATCTAGCAAGATTAACATCATTTACCAAACAAGAAGTTCTAATTTCATGTTCTTGAATTTTCATGTCAAAGAGCTAAGAAATTTTGCACATCTCTAACCTCCTAACACTTAATCGTACAAACATTTCATATTCTCAAAAAACTCATAGCATAAATAAAGCAAAATTCACATTAAGAACACAATAAATGCTAAATAACAAATGCTTCAAAGAAGAGTGAAATAGAGGTTCTTACTACATTGGTTTGGAAGCTTAAATAAATTTCTCCCTAGTACAAAAGTAGCCTAAATAATGAAAACCCATAAAAAATTCTACAAAAATTCATGAAAGAAATGAAAAAACTAAGAAGAGATGAAGAAAAACTAAGGTTTTGAGGCCACAAGTCGGGTCTCTACAAATGGGGAAGAAGGGGGGGTATTTATAGTCTAAGAATTAAAAGAGAAAAGCAATAAAATGGTTGTTGGACTCTTTGACACGGACATTGTCAATTTGACATGGTAAGTGGCCGCGACCAGTGGCAATTTGACAAAGTTAGTGGCCATGGCCAGTGTTAATTTGACACGGCCAGTGTTAAGTGTTCTGCCCACCTTCTACCAATTTTCAGAATAACTGGTCTTCTCTTCTAACTTCCTTCGCTACGGGTGAATCGTTGATCCGTTTTGAGAGTTCTTGTAGTCAATTTTATAGTGCTTGAGAATACGAATCAAATGGTACCACCCTCAGAGGTTGGTTCTTCTCGGATTGTTACCAGAACTTGGTTCAAACTTCCGGATCACAATTCATCTGCTTCTTTGTCTTCCTTCTCCAACCATTTTATCTTCTACCACGTTTTGACTTGTGGCCTTCAATATTCTACCATCCTTGCGAATGGCCTTCAATAAAATACTCCAAAGTGCTTACGAGCAATCTACAAATTAAGCTTACAAACGGGAATCTATATGCTCGTGAGGACCAAAAATCCATTAAGGATTTAGATACAAAAACCGAAAACGGTCATCTAAACCCCTTATGATGTAAACTTACCTAAATCTAGCAATCATGCCACAAAAACATAACAAAAGAGATGTTAAATGCTTCGGAAAACACATGCATTTGTCATCACATCAATGACCACGAACTGTAAATGTTCATCATCTCTTCTTGAGAAATGTGAGTAATTGGTGCATGCTTTTGGCACTGATGACAAACTTGAATCTACCCATTAGCATTATCGAACATCATAGGCCAGTAATACCTACTCGAATGAGTCTCCTTCCCAGAGATCGTGCTCCTTGATGGCTACCACATATACCTTCGTGAACCTTCCTGACTAAATAGTTAGCTTTATGAGGAGTAACACATCGAAGCAATGGTTGAAGATGACCCCTTCGATACAAAACCCCATCTTGCAGCGCATACCTCGGGGCTTTCAACCTTAGTTTTCTTTCCTCCACCATATGATTTGGCAAAACTCAATCCCGAAGGTAACTAAAGATAGGTGTCATTAAAGATTCTCCCTCTTTAAGGATCATTACAACCTGCTCCTTGTAACTATGCTTATTCAAGGTCTCCATAAGCAATTGCTTTTGGGATTGAATTCCCTTATGAAGCAATCTTGCTTAAAGTGTATGCCTTATAGTTTTCCTCCCCTGCCACTTGTGTTAGGGTGTATATTCGAAAGCCATTCAATAAATGCTTCACTACCTCCAGATATCATTGCAAACTATGTTCTCTTGCCTAGTATTCTCCATTAACTTGTTGGGACTACAATCTGCAAATCACTGAATATCACCAAAATTTTTACCTCAAGATCCTTAGCTAGACACAGCCCTGTAATCAAATCCTCATACTCTGCTTCATTGCTTATGGCCTTGAACACAAAGTGCAATGCATACGGGTCATCCTTGCCCTCGGGGCTAGTGAGAAACACCCCTGCTCCACTTCTCCCCGAGTGTGAGGAACTATCAACATACAAATTCCATACCCATTCCCTTTAAAAATCCTCCTATAACTTTATAGGCTTCATCATTTCCACTATAAAATCTGCGAGGGCTTGTCCCTTAATTGCTGTTATAGGGTGGAACTACACATTTCATCATCCTCCCAGATGTCTCCGGTTTCAAGAAAATCTTCCTAATGGGGTAGTTGGTAAGAAAAACTATCGTATTCCCCTGAAAATAGGGACGCAACCTTCTTCCAGCATGCACCAATGCCAAGATCAACCTCTCGACAGCCATATATGTTGTCTCAGTCCCCTGTAAAGCTTAACTCACAAAGTATATGGGATGTTGTCTTTCCTTCTCCTTCACCATTACTGCATTGATAGCCAGAGGCAAAGCAAAAATGTATAAGAACAACACCTTGTCTTGTTTTGGCTTCTTAAGTGTTTGCAGAATTCGAAGATGTTCCTTCAACTGCCCGAATGCCTCCTCACATTTCTCTATCTATTCAAACTTCTTTTCACTTGTGATAACATGAAAGAAAGGTAAATGCTTCTCTTCCCCCTTTGAGAGGAATTATTCAAAGCCGCCAAAGACCCGGTAAGCTTCTGGACATCCTTAAACGTTTGCAGGCTCGGATGAGAGCCTTGACATTTTCCAGATAACATTGATACTCCTCTTAGATACCAGAAATCATATAAATTTTCCATCCCCCACTCCAATTATGCACTTAGCAGAATTTAGTTTCAAATTTTCCCCTCGAAGTTTCTCAAATATCTCCTTTAAGTATATTAGAAGATCATATTGACTCCCACTTTTCACACCCATGTCTCAATGTATATCTCCATACTTCTGCCAATCCGTTTCTTAAAAAAATTGTCTACTAACCATTGATAAGTTGCTCCTGTGTTTTTGAGTCGAAACGACATCTTCTTGTAACAAAACATACCCACGTCAGTTATGAACAAGGTTTTCTCCTTATCCTCTTCAGCCATCAATATCTGGTGGTACCCCTTATAAGCATAAAAAAGACTAGAACCTAATATCCAACTATAGCTTCCACCAATTTATCAATTGGAAACAATGGATAACTATATTTAGGGAAACTTCGAATCAAATCGGTAAAGTCTATACACATTTTCCAAGCTCTATCATGCTTTGGGATCATGACTGAGTTTTCTAGACATTTTGGAAAAAGCACTTCTTCGATGACCACCTTTCCGAGCAACTTTTCAACTTCCACCTAAATAGCCTTTGCTCTCTCTGTGGCAAACACCCTTCTCTTCTACTTAATAAGCTTGATCAAAAGATCAGTGTTCAATTTATGGACCGCCAGCCTCAAGGGTACTCCGGTAAGATCGGAGGTGCTTTAAGAAAATACATCTCCATATTCTTCCAAAAGGATTTTCAAATGCTTCTTAACCTCCTTATGCATTATTCTCCCTGCAACATCTGTGCCCAAATCTCGAATGAACATCTGCTCCGTATCCGCCAGACCAACCCCTCTATGTACTGAAGCTACATATCTTGTTCTCCTTACTTCTCTTACTACTAGCAGATTACAATTAGTAGCTACCACCTGATCCCCCCTAATGACAGCTATCCCTTTATTTATGGGAAACTTCATCATCAAATGGTTGGGAGACCACACAGCTCGATCTTGGCACATCCATAGCCTTTAAGGATCACATTGTAAGGCTTGTATGCATCGATGACTACAAAATTATAGTCTATCATCACCCCATTTTCTTCATCAACTCTGACAAGGTAATCTCTTCCAAAAAAAGCATTGTTTTCTTCATGAAACCAAACAAAGGCGAGGTTGACTTTTTCAAATTACCCCGACCCATGTCCATCTGGTCAAATCAATTAGAAAACATCACCTTGACACCACTTCCATCATCAATATACACAATCTTTACCAACGTAATTCCTCTTCTGGCTGAGACCACCATGGGGTCAGCATGTGAAGTTTGATTCGGAAATGTGCTTGCCTCCGAAAATGTTACTGTCTGATCTAGCTAAAACCTTTTATGAAGTGGCTCCCCCACAGGAACTAGGTGTGATTCAGCCTTTATAACAGTATGGATCAGTGGGTTATTCCAATATTTGTTCTTTGGATTCTAGACAGCTACTTTCGTGGCCTTTCATCATTTCTCTCCTAACCTTGATCTCGAGGCCTCCTATCCACTGTCTCCATTATTCTGATAATTTCCCATGTATGGCTGCCAATACCTACGATTTTTCCTTTGCCTCAAAGGTTCTCCACGATTCCCACGCTGAGGTCCCAAACTTTGAAATCGACCTTGCACATCTTTCAATTCCATTCTCACATGGGTACAATTATTCGTGTCATGGCCATGGTATTTGTAATGATCACAACACAAATTTGTAGCTCTTCTCGTTTCCATTGCATCCGATGCATCCCTCATAGGCACAGGTGGTCGAAACATACCTTGATGTATACTTAAAATATGTGTTGGAATCTGTTCATTGGCGTATATCTTTCAAAACTAAGCCTGATTACCTCAACTGGTTTCTTCCCACGAAGGTCATTATTTTTCCTTGCTTGTCAACCAAGCTTTCTTACTTTCTCTTGGAAGCTTCCTCAACCTTCGAATACTGCTCCACAACTTCCTGGAGCTTTTGTAAGGTTCGAGGGGTATTGGTAGTTAACTTCTTATATAACTCTAAATCCTGCATACCTATCAGATACCTCTGAATCTCTTTGTTCTCCATGGTTTCCACTAATACCAAACTTTCATCCACATATATGTGAAAGAAAGCCTCCGTGGCCTCTCCCGGCTTCTGCTTAAGTTGATACAACTCCAATAAAGTCTTGGTAAACTGATTTTTCCGAGCATACTGACTCAACAGAGCCCCACTGAAGTCACGATAAGAATGCAAGAAGCCCCTTGGTAACTTGTTGAACCATTCTTGGGTCTTCCCTCGAAAGTAACTCCCAATAAGCTTGCATGTTAACCTTTCCTCGAAATCCCTCAAATTCATAAGACTAAAGAATGTCTGAAAAAATTATCAAGGATCTAAATCCCCGCTATAAGTAGGAAGCCCATTTGGGGGCTTTGTATCCACCGACCATCAAACTACAGTTATCATTTGGCTAAAAAGGGAACCAGCTACTTGCCCCATCTTCCTAATCAACCTATCCAATTACCTTTTAAACAAATCTCCAGTATCTCCCACAAACCCTTGCGGTTTTAACCCTTGAATAGTTTCTCCATATGGCACTTGATACATGGGCTGAAAAACTATGTATCCAGAGTGTACCCATGACCTCATGCCCCATGAATGGATCAGAGGTTTCCCATAAAGTCTATAAGGTCTGTGACTGATCACAGGGTTCTGTAGTCCAGTGCTACTATACCCCTGGATTCCCACAGAAGACACCAATCTATATCCAATCTCAACACTTGGAAAAGCAACTGTTAGGACTACTGGCATCGAAAAAGCACTAGATACACCATCCCCATAGAATAATATGGGAATGAGGGTTGAGGTCGTGGTTGAGCCACCTCACCTGTATATCGAGTGTAAAGGAACGCTAACGTGAGTTGAGAGACAGACCTTATCGGCAATTCCATGGCTATCGAGGGTGTCGTACCCCTTGATATACCCATTGGCCTTGAAGGGGGAGTAATATGATATCCTGCTTCCGCTAACATTTGCGCCACCTGTGCCTAATCTTACTGTGAACCAACCGTTCCTATATCTTGATTCGCCTGAATAGTCTGTTCATAGGCCTCAATAGAAGAGTCCCCAAAAACTTCTTTAAAACGCCCATCTATCTCATCATGTGAACCACCTGACATGTTCTGCATAAGACCTATGTACTTAACACCAGGCACTAAATTAATCTTTGGTTACCTTGAGGACCCTACGGAATTAGGTCCACTCGAGACTTGCATTGTCCCATGCTCAATGATCGAGACTTGCACCATTTCAGGCTCAAATGATGAGACTTGTACCACCTCACACTCAACATTTTTCAATGTTGGAGGATTAACCATTCGGCCTTTTCTCCTGTACGGAGATTGCACCTTGTCACAAGCACCTGGTCCTTTAAGGCCCAACCTCTAACTCTTTCAAGTAGTTGTAGAAGTTGACATAAACCAAGAGACTCGAATCTGACTTAATCGGTCCCACCGGGCATGCCAATTGATGCATCTTGAAACTAATCAAGCAGTACTATCAAGTCGCTTGGTTGTGATCTGCAAAGAAACAAGCACCGAGAAGTCCCAGGGAAAAACTCTCCAATGTTTAAGTCAGTAAACCGTATTGATACCGTATAAAATAGAATGAATCTTAAAATGTATACGTACCTTGTATTTATAGTGAGTAACCCTAGTAGTATTTGTCTTCAACTCGATCTCTTAATTACTAATCAATATGGTCATCATGTTTGATCGTTTGATTATACTTGTAACTTATCACACACACACATGGATGACAATGGGGCGTGAGCGGGTACATATTATGGTACCTTAATGCCCATACTCACATAAAATTTCCATACCCATCCCATCACTCATGACGGGTACAATATTAAAATCTACCACTGCCCCATCAGGTATTATCTAAAATCCATCCCCGCCCATCTCCTACTTGGGTCTCCATACCCACTTCAAATCCATTTTACTCACCCATATTATATCTCTAAAAAAACCTAAATTTTACTTTAAAAATAATAATTTTAATATTAACATTTTAATAATATTTACATGAATATATTATAAGTAAAACATGTACACTGTGGATAATAATAGTTTATTATATAAATAAATTAGTGTGTCTAGAGGGTATAACAGGGTGGGGCGGGGTGTGTATGATCTAATATTCATGTCCTACCCACTACTCATGATGTATCAATTTTCATACTCATACCTGCCTCACACCCACGAAAAGTATATCCATACCAGCCTCATTGGAGCGGATGCGGCGCGGAACTCCACCAAAACCCTCTCCACTGTCATCCCTACATATATATAATAAAATAACTATATGTTTTAATCTAATAATTACAAAATTTGAATGATACGTTTTCAGCAATACAACCATACGTACCATCTTATTTGTATAATAATGAAATATTTATTATTGTACCATAACTTCTACGAAATATAATAAAACAATCACTAGTTATAAGGTAACCTTTAACGACAGGTAATTATAGTAGTTGTACTGTAATTATTACATATTATAACTTAAAAAGTAAAAAGTTTCAAATCAATAGTTGTTTTTACTGTCATTCTTACACGTTGTATGTGTCATTATTTTATAACGACAATCCTTAAAATAAATACGTGTTGTAATGAAACTATTACACATTTTAACTTGAAAAGACATTGTTTAAGATGAAAATTTCATTACCATGTATTTTTCTATTTATGGAACTATATATTTACGTGCTTGGATTTAGGTGAAAAAAATTAATGAATGAAATTGGATGTAGAAAATAAAAGTAGAATGACTGAATGAAATTGAAGCTAGGAATTTTTCCAAAAATGTCAAATAAATAAAAACATCCATTTAGATTAAGTGTGTCGTACGTAACAAAACAGAGAGAGTATTTTTTGTATTGCAAATGTTTACCCCATGTTCTTAGAAACAATACGACCACAATGAATTATGAAGCAGTTTCAATAGCAAAACGAAAAAGGAAAATGTTCAGCTCAGATTGTAAATCATATCAACACCACCACTACAGCCAAAGGTACATTTATTTTCCCTACAACTGAAAATACGCATAAAATCACAAATTTGTAGCAATCAGCCACAACACGCATCGGTTTCAGTAATCCAAAATTCAAAATTATCCATACAATCGCAATAATGTTGCATTGTTTCTAGTTGATTGAACGTGATTGATTTGATTTGACCAGTGACTGATGGCGAGAAACTGATTATAATAGATCGAAGAAGAAGAAGAAAGACCTAATTAAGAGGAAGAAGGGTTTCCAGAGTTGAGGCGCGACGGGGAAGAAAAAGTCTGTAACATCGAAAGAAAAAGAAGAGCAACCAACCCAACCAGAATTAACAAATTATTTGCTGATTATAACCATATCCTTGAATGCTCCCTAGATAAGGATAGACATTTTATTTTTAAGCACAGATCCCGTCAAACAAACCTTTATTATACATCGTATCCTTGAGTACGGTGCTTTATTGTATTCACAGGGTGTAATGCTTTAATTTAAATTTATATTAGTATTCATCCCTAGAATTACTCCATAAAGATAATAAATAACTATTTAACTATTACTTTATTATTGGAGATACAGTAAGCATTGTATCCTAGTGTATCGTATACCAATTGGTTCTAACTCTGTTTTTTTATAAATAAAAAATGTTATATTTGGTCTAAGACTCTAAATGAAGTTTAATTTTATGGACGAAGGTTGTAGCAATATACAATATTTTTTCTTATTTTGTGTCTTACATAATAGAAATCGGAGTAGAGTTTTTTTCTATGTGTCAAATTTATACCCACATAATTTTAAAAATTAATGAGAAACTTCATATCATTTAAGTATTTCCTTTAAAAAAAATCATATCTTATAACATCCATCCATTTTCTTTTACATTTAATTTGTATTTTAAATATCTCAAATGTAAAAGTCACTTTGATGTCAAGCAATGAATTTCGAATCAAATTAATCATAATAATAATATTTATAATTTTAGTATACCTTGATTAAACATTCATTGATTAGGTAGATGAAAAGACATTCTCACACTATAAATTATAGTTGAAAATATTGATGCAATGCTGTCACTACAATTGATTTATTGGAACAAAATAAAATAAAATATCTTTCAGGTTGAAAATCATTCGTTTACTTCTATTACTGAAACACGATAAATATTTAATTAAATTATTTTTATAAACAACAAAAAGTTGAAAAAGATTAAACTTTGAAATGAGAATTTCTCTTTAACGCAAATAGAGTACTCCCTTCATCTCAAAATAAATGGTACATATTTTGATAAACTTTTTTATCATTCTTAAGTATCCTGTAAGACCGACTAACGGTTAGATCAATCATGAAAAACCTCATTTCAATAACTTTTATGGTCAAAATATTAATTATTTATACATTGCAATACATTTAAAAGTTTCTCAATATTTTAGGAAGCTCGTTACTATAAAATAAAAATATAAATCAAATTAACCATTTGTTACATCAATTATAAAATGATATTGTCTAACGGTTAGTGAGTTTGAAACAAGACTCTGTGTTTGTTTGATCAAAAAATTTAATCAACATATGAGTAAGAATAATGTTATGTGAGATATTATTAAATGAGTCTCTCTCGCGAGATGGTACGATGGTAAGACCAGGGATAAAATTAAATTTAACCCAGGGTATATTTTAAACAACCCGCCAATTTTAAGGGCCCATATTATATATTGTCGAAAAGAAAAAGGGAAAAATTGATTCCAGTGAATGTCGACTTCCAGCGACGGCCGATGACGAACTTCGCGATGGTGAACTTTGATGATGGAAAACTCTGCGATGAAGAAATTCGGCGATTGATGCTACTAAGAACCCAATTTTGTTGTGCTGCTCTTTACCTTCACCGTGACCTACAATACAAAGCCCCTGGGGTGTTTTGGGGAGAAAGCCCTCAATGGTAAAGTCAACCCCAATATGAGTAATGCGGAATAATAGTGAATGAATGAAGAATGATAGGCATACCTTGTTATACATACTCTGGTAATCTTAGAGTTTACATTGGATCATAATACTCTTTAACCCAAATGGGTCAGGTAGGCCCAACTTCCAATATTATTGTGATTTTTCATTCTTTTGACTTGTGCCCATTAGTAATGGGCCACTGAAGATTATGTATCATCAAGAAGCCCCCATGAAACTAAAAGTCCTTTCAAGGTTTGAGAGGCTCTCGAGATAGGTTGATGAGTTAGGAGCCTTCCGAAAAGGCTCGTTTGAGGGATTTGAGACCTCAATTCTTGATGTGGCATTTGGTTTTCTCAAATGAGTGTCATAGCTCTGAATATAGAAAGGTGTGTGTGAAGGAAAATAGAGCGGGAAAAACAGTTGCATAGCGCGTGGCAAATCCCATTAAGCGAGAGAGAGAAAATATTCTTTATGTTCGTCGATACAGAACATCATATCGAAGTACACAATGAGCGTTTTCGCCAAAAGGAGAAAACCCCGGTCATCAGGAAATATTGAATTAGTGGTTAATGGAAATCCATTTGTGGGTATCCGAGAAGCTCGGAATTTTGACCAGTGTCTAGCAGAGGGAACATCTAACAAGGGAAATCTCCCCACCTGAGGTGGAGGAAAGGGTGAAAGCTCTCTAAGACCCCCCTTCAAGGTTGGATTGGCCTGAACCTGTGAAACTCTCTCAAGACAGAGGTCCTCGAGTGTTTCGAGGGGGAGCCCCCTGTCAAGAGTCTTGGGGAGAGCCCCTAGTCGAAGTTTAAATGAAATGGGGTATTGTAACCATGGGGGGATCCTATGGGTAAGGTTATTCCCTCCTTAGAGGGAGATGAGTCCAAAAATGTACTGGAGGTCTAGGAGTCCTTTGTAAGATCAAAGGAGGTACCTGATTTTATGGCTGCTTTTCCTTCTCAACAATGCATCATAGAAGATGCCCAATTGCAGCTTCTCAAAGCCAGTGAGTCACCCATGAAACTGGCTAAGGGAGGTTTACAAGGGGTTTGCATACCAAATTGTGGTGCGTCAAGGTTTAAGGTACACTGCCTGTAGGGATGCCAAAACGATGGCCGGGTATGTAGAGAGTGGAGGAAAAAAGGAGAGAGATGAAGAGGAAAGAAGGAAGAACGATCCCTCAAATGTCAAGGGATTTAAATCCTAGATCCCTTTTAAATGTTGGATGGATAACAAGCATTCTTGTGAGGAGGAAGGAGCCCAGTCACCGTAGCTGATTTAATCGATAGTTAATGATGGAACACCTATTGATGCTGAGTAGATATGGGATTCCGAAGAATTTTCTAATGAAAAAACCCAGGATACGATGAGCTTGGGCCTGTATCCTGGAGTCCCCATGAATTTATAACAATTGACATGCCCGTCGAGGGAGTTTCCCTCATCTAAGATGCAAGTGAGGGAAAAGGTCCTCTGAAAACCTCGCCAGTATCAAGGGGTCTAGAGCTTGTGGAGTACTCTCGAACAGAGGGGTTTTGAGAAAGCAATTGGGGTGTCTCCCTGCTGAATGAAGAGGAAAAACAGTGGCTCAGAAGCGAAAGCCCAATGGTAAATTTGTTCCCACCTTCAAAGAGGTGTCGAAATCATTGGCTACAATCCTCTCGACACATTGATTCAAACTTATTTTTAATTTTGCCACTGTTGGTCTCAAGCTCTCTCTGCCCTATGCTCCAACCCCCTCATTATTGTGATCTAGGTGTTGCACAATCGATGCAAAGACCAAGAGGCTGAGTGCAGCCAACTTTGGGCAGAAGCTCGAGAATGAGAAGAGAGAGGTCGAGAGGCTGCATGTGGCACATTTCAGACAGAAGGTCGAGAATAAAAGGCTGAGTGCAGTCAATTTTGAGCAAAAGCTTGAGAAAGAGAGGCTGAGTGCAGCCAATTTCGAGCAAAATCCCAAGAATAAAATACTAAGTGCAGCCAATTTTAGGCAGAAACTTAAGAATGAGAGCCTGAGTGCAGGAAATTTTGAGTAGAAGCCCAAGAATGATAAGAAAAGGCCAAGAGGCTAAGTGCTAAAGTCAACGTACTCATAAATAGGGGGGTCCCATATCTAGTCTTTAGCGTTGAGGCTTCATGGAGAGCAGAGAGATCGAGGCTCATACGCATAGCCTGGGCAAGTGTGTAATGCTAGTGCTCAATATTCAAACCCTACATCAATCTGGCATAATAATAGCCACCCGACCATACAAAGTAAGGAAGTTCCAAACTCGTGCCAGCAAGATGGTTGAGCAAAATAGGTATGCGAGGAGGAGATCAATACCTTGCAATGAGGTATCGAAGCTCACGTTAGCGTACTTGAAGATCTTGTAAATGAAAATTCTCTCCTAATGGGCAAAGTTCATTGAGGCTCTCGGAGAGTCCTCGAGTCCATGGGCTTTGAAATGGGGTCCTTCGTACTAAACTTATTGACAATATCGAGTCTGTGTTGTTAAGATCAAAGATGGGAAAGACTATTATCAGTCGATAAGTGATGTTGGTGGTTCAATGGTCCCATCTACCAGTACTAAGAAAACCTAAAAGAGGTCGAATTCTCGTAAATCCACGGTCCTTCAAATTTCCAGTAGTGGTACAGGTAAGACTCATGGATTTTAGATTCTCATAGCACCTCTGTGAGACTACAAATTCGATGCGTGAATGTGGATTTCACGAAACTTCCGAGTATGCCTCAGCCATAATGAGGCTTTGAGATGGTTAATGGAAATCCAATTGGCTACTAGGGCTGCAAGAGACAGAAGGTATTCCTAGAAAGGTTCTACTTCTAGGACTAGGAATTTCAAAGCTTCAAGCTTCCTAATAAATTATCAAACCGGGGGCTCGGTCCCCTCGGATCCCTTGACGCGTTAATTGCGTAAAACTGCCTCTTGACGAACTAGCAAAGGGGATACGGGTGTCGTTCCCACCGTGGTTAGATTCTCTAAGGGTTGAGCGACCCGGAAGGTAGCATTTCTAGATTGATTCGAGAGAAATACCCAAGCTCGGGTAAGGAAAAGCTCGTACAACTGGTCGTGGGAGCGCTTCGAGCATGAGTGGAGGGAATGGTCCTGGTATAAGTCGAGGAGTTGTTCATGGAGATGACCAAGGTGATATTCCTGGAGCTGGCCAAGGAAATGCTTTGGGATCTGGTTGATGAGTTTCTTCAGCGCTGGCCAAGAAGTTGCTCCTGGCACTGACCGGAGGCGCTGACCGAGGAGTTGCTGTTGGCACTTGAGATCTTGACGGGAACACAAGCCATGGTCCAATTATAGATTGGAGAGACTGGCCACATGTGCCGAGCTCAATGTAACATATCATGATGTATGTTGTTCGATGTATTTTAGCATTTATATACATATTTTTTTATCTAGGTATGCTCGAAGTAATTGACCTAGGCCAACTTTGCGAAGTTTTTCTTTTATCTTATCCACCGTATTATACTTGATGTAGGTGGGAATAATGTAATGCTAGACGTGCAAACTTGGAGCAAAATAATTTGAGATGTAGCGTTAAGCGTATAAGTCATGAATAAAATAACCGACTGAAGCACTGGGCTTACGGATCCTCATTAATGATTCTTGATTCGAGGAGGGTGTCTTTGGATTTACAGTGGTGGGTTCCCTTAGATGCACTATCCCCCAATCGAATGACATATCACCTATAGTGCCTCGACCCAAAAAGATTATTGTCCTCAAGGAGTTGTAATATATTGTTGCGCATTTGATTCTATTGAATGCATTTATGGAGTTATGTTACTTTTGTTCAGCTTTTTTACTTGACATAAGCAGAGGTAATGACCTCAATTTCTATGGCCGTGACTATGGAGCTAGCCTACTGTTGCTCGGCTATTGAACTCGACATAGCCAGGAGTAACCTGAGGGTCCTTTGTATTTCGGGTGTGGATCTTGATCTCTTTAGCCGCGACTATGGAGCTAGCATACTGTTGTTCGACTATTGAACTCGATGTAAGAGGAAGTAACAGAGCAATCAAGGAGAATGTTGATACCTTCGGAGGAAATTTTACGAGGTTCTAATATCTTTGACCACAATTACTGAGCTAGCTTACTGTTGTTAAACTATTGAACTCAACATAAGAGGGAGTAATAGAGTAATTTTAATCGAGTCCCTTGAGGGGGAGTTGAGAGTTCCTCGATGGGGTTGGAATTATAATAGAGTGGGGCACCATGTGATTTATAGCAACATTTATGAGGGTGCGCTACTCCTTGGTCGTTGGTCCCTGGTCATAGCCTATATCTCAATTTTGGGTAAGCTAATCCTCGGCTAGACAAATAGATCAGGAATCATTCGACTAAATAGCGTTTGTGGTGGGCATGCTATTCCCTAGTCGATAATCTCAAGTCATCGTCTATAACTATTTTAGGGTAAGCTAATCCCTAGCTAGACTATTATAACGGGCATCTTTCAACCTACAACAACGTTTATGGTAGGCGTGCTTCTCCCTGGTCAATGATCTCCAGTTATCACCTATAGCTATTTTAGGTTAAGCTACTCCCTGGCTGTATAAGTAGAACAGGCATCTTTCAACCTATAGCAGCATTTGTGGTGGGTGTGATACTCCCTGGATGAGGATATCAAGTCATCGCCTATAGCTATTTTAAGGTAAGCTACTCCCTGGCTAGACAAGTAGAACATGCATCCTTCGACCTATAGCAATGTTTATGGTGAGCGTGCTACTCCCTGGTAAAATAATTGGATGTAGCGTATAGCGTACTAATCTTGAGTCGAATAATTGGATGTAGCATGTAGCATACAAATCTTGAGTTGAATAATCAGATGTAGTGCATAGTGAACGAATCCCAAGTCTAATAACTGAATGTAGCACGTAGCATATGAATCCTAAAATGGCATAGGTATAGGTTTCATTAATCTTGTATCGATGAGGGTGTTCTTGGACTTACGAAGGTGCTATTCCTAGTGTGCACTACCCCCCAATCCAAGGACACCAATAATTAATAATTTCTCGGCTGATATTGTTCAACTGAAAACTCTCTCAAGACAGTAAGAACAACATTAATATCAATAACGTCAATATCGTAGTCACAGAGTTAGACCTAGGCCTTTAGGCCATATTCAATGTCATATAAACAAATAATGGTACCTAAGTACAGAGTCAGATCCAGGCCTTTAAGCCATACCTAGGATCATGGCACATGATGTGGGGTTATAGAAGTAATATCATGTCAAGCTCATAATCTCGGCAACAGATAGAGTTTTTATTATTTCAAAAAAATCACAAGACGAGCAAAGTGTTTCACATTTTAATGTTTAGTTGTGACCTGAGGCCTTGCTTGAAGAAAGTGTTGAGCGCAGATAATCCAGTGCACAATTGTTCAGAATTTTACCATGGTGTGGCTAGGCGAATAGATCAGCAGCGCGGTCGCTTTGTGTGATGAAAACTAAATAACTCCAAAAAGCACCTTGGTCAACAATAGTTGACCTGCATTTCCAAAAGATTCCAACTTCTTTGAAGCCCAAATTAAAATAATTGATGCATAATTATTGTCCCAAAAGTTATTTGAAAATATGAGAAATGACTAGAATAATCTTAATCCAAACCTCAAAATTATTTTTTGATGAAAACCAAAGCTGGTCTTAAAATTATAAGTTAATAACCAGGCCCAAGCTGATTTTGGCTAAAATCCCAAATGCTCTACTCCATGTAGAAAACATTTAATAAGAAAATTATGAGAAAAACTTTTGTAAAAATTTCCAGCAAATGCCCAAAAAATTTTAATCCAAACATTTGTCAGAGAGAAAGTGCTCTCAAGGAACAGGGCTTTCTCGAGGCCTCAAAATTGAAAACTATAAAATTTAAGAGAATCAGACAGATTCCCGGGAAAAAACCCATCTGCACCCAGGAGAGATTGAAGTCCAACATCTTGTTCCACCAACATACTTGATGGAACAACATTCTTATTTGAGCAATATGAAGCAATGAAATCGATCAGTTGATAAATACTGGAAACATCTCGAGTAGACCATGAGAAGGGCCGGAATGAAAGAAGACAATGCATTCATCAAGAATCGTTTCATAAAGGTGATGAGACGTCAAATGCATGTATTTTCCAAAGCATTTAACATTTATTTTGTTATGTTTTTGTTGGAAGATCGCTGGATTTAGGTAGGGTTACATTATAAGGTGTTTGGATAATTGGTTTCGGTTTTCATATCTAAATCCTTCATTTTATAACCTCTTTTGAGTCTAAGGGATTTTTGGTCCTTACGAGCACCTAGATTTATTTTTGTGGGCCTAATTTGTAGATTTCTCGTAAGAACTTTGGAGTATTTTAGTGAAATCCATTCGCAAGAATGGTAGAAGATTGAAGGCCACGAGTCAAAACGTGGTAGAAGATGAAAGGGTCGAAGGAGGAAGACAAAGAAGCGGATGAATTGTGATCTGGGAGTTAGAGCCAATTTCTGGGAATGATCCGAGAAGAACCATAGTTTTAGGGTGGTACCATTGGATTCGTCTTCTCGAGCACTATAAATCGATTACAAGAACTCTCAGAACGGATAAGCGGTTTACCCGGGGCGAAGCAAAGAAGAAGAGGCAGCAGCTCGGCTGGGGGGCGCAAGATATCTATGCGGCCCGCAGCGAAGAAAGATAAAAAAAAACATGATTCCAGTGCATGAGCTGCGGGCTGAAGGACCCCGTACGGCCCGCAGTGGTCAAAGTGGGCTGAGTCCATTTTTAATCCATTTTCACCCCTTCTTCCTCACACTTTTCTTCCACCCAATTTTCTCTCCAAAAACCCTATTTTTTCTTCATCTTTTCTAAGTTTTTGTACTTTTCCCATGGATTCTTGTACATTTGTTATGGATTTAGCTAATCTAGGCTAAATATACTCTCGGGTGCAATTGATAAGCATTTCTAGTATGAATTTATGAGATTTGATATCTCCTATTTTGTGCTTTTATTATCAAGTATATTTTGTGCTTTCTTGTGTAGTTAATGCATAATTTAGACTAGGATGATCAACTAGTTGATGATTGTGGGTTAATTATTTGCTAGGTGTTTGGTCAAACCCGGAAGACTTTGACTTTTTGTCGATGTGATTATCGTTAGTTGATGCTAGGTTATAATTAGGTGTGACAACTAATTATGATTATTTATTGATGAAATTACTTAGAATTGAGATGAAATTTAATGAGTTTGACTAATTATCATTGTGGCTCACTAATAACGATAAGCATGAAGGCCGATCCTCGTAGTCGTTATTTATAAATATACTTGTGCTATCCCAATATTTCTCGCTTGTAGGATATTGTGTTAGTTGTCTTTGTTTTCCATGTGTATTTCTATTCTCGGGGAAGTCTATGACGCCGATCATCAAGGGTGACCCGAGGGTAAGGGTTATTGTGTGGCACCGATCATCCACTCTAACTATAACTGAGGAGAGGTGAGAAATATCTTCACCCGAAAGGTGTTGATAAGTTCTCCAAAATATGTGATCAATGCATAAAAATAGATTAATTAATCGATGATCAAAGGATGACTATAAATGTAAACCAATTGCGCCCAATACTAGTTCTTATCTTAGTTACATCCTTCGTGCTAGTGTGTTCGTAGTAATATTCTTTTCTCTAATTGTTGGATATTTTAGCTATTTAAAGTAGTCGTAGTGTTTTCTAAAATCAACCCCCCCCCCCCACGTTTTTTACCACACACTTAGAGTGACTTCTTCATGTGCTTTTTAACTTAGTTTAACACTCGATAAAGCCTCTTTTTCCTCGTGGACGGCCCCTACTTGCTACTATTTACTTTCTAGTAGTATAGCCGTAATTAGGGCATATAAATACTATCTTTAAGAGGCACGATGACGGCCTCCCAGGTACCAAGGCTACCAAGGAGGCGAAGGTTACCATAACCGACCTTACAATGCGACATATCCATTATGAGTCGCGACATATCCATTATGAGTCGCGACAGATGCGTCGCGAGTCGTGATGAACAAGGCATTTTTACAACTTCCATGTCCTAAAATTTGCGATCGCGATAAAGGAATCGCAGATCGCGATAGACCATCGCGACAAAAATTGGGTAAATTTTGCCATTTTGCAACTTCAGGGAGCAAACATTCGCGATCTTGACACTATCCATTGCGAGCGCGACGCAGGCCAACTATTCATATTCTTTTAAGCCCAGCATCGCGACTCACGAAGCTATTGTCGCTCTCGCGAAACTGGGTTATAAGAAAAACCATTTATGGCAGAACCTAAGTTCTGCTCTTTTCTTCTTCCCGCTGCCACATCTCTCCACCTCTCCACCGCCCCACCATAATTTTCCCTAAATTCCGGCAAGAATACATTGTTTAAACCGGCCGGTAACTCCCCTTTCAATCCCAAATCATCCGAATCATCCCCATTCATCCCCAAATCACCCAAAAGCCGAAATTCGAAACTCTAGATTTTGGGAATTTCCAAATTTTGGGTGATTCTTGTTGTGGGTTCGATTAATTATCCTACCTAGGCTTCAAAGTGGTACATTTCCTTAACTCTTTTATTTTCAACGGTGATATTCTTAGAAAATGTGGTTTTTGAGTTTTAAAATGTGCTAATTTTTGTGAATTTGGGTGAATGTGTATATTATTTTTGTGACCCGATTTTATGAATATGTTAATTGGTTGGACTAATATGGATGATGTGGGATGATGGTTTTGTGATTTTTGGCTGTGATTTTTGTTATGATTTGGGCTATCATTCTGATTTTGGTTGTGATTTGTGATGATTTGTGCTGTCATTTTGGCTGTAATTTAGACTTAAGATTTAGGGTGTAATTGGTCAATGGCAATGATTTTGGCTGTGATTTTGGCTGTGATTTTGATTTTGGTTGTCATTCTAGCTGTGATTTTGACTTAGTTTGTGATTTAGCTTGGCTTTGATTAGGATAGTTTTGCCTTGATTAGGTCAGTTTAATTTGGCTAGATTTTGACTTTAGTTTAGCTTTGCTTAAGATAGACAGCTTTATTATTTTGGCTCAGTATAATTAGTATTACAATTGGAATGAAACATATGCACATGGACTTACATACATTTTGCTTATTGCTATAAGTTGCATATTAATTTGTAAATATATGTTCTTTTGAAATAACATCAAAGTGATTGTCTTCTATTTCTCTGTGCGCCTGATGTGTTTTGTTGTATTGATTAGGCATGGCCCCAAAGAAGAGAGTTTTGCCCCACCTCTACCTCCTCCGCCACCACCCGAGCCTGCACCACCACCCATTCCTGACATATTCAAAGGATTGCGTTAGATCTCCGGTGCCTATGCTCAGAGGTGGGACACTTTGTCCACCAGAAAGATTCAGGAGACCTGCTTCGCTGATGAAGCAGTATTAGATGCCCTCCAGCTCAAGGAACTAGTCATATGCCTCCTTGACAAAGGGGGTATGAGAGGACTTATATCACGAGGAGCGCCCACCTACGGAGGTGGAAAGGGTGTCATGCGAGAGGTCCATTGGGTTCCACCTAAATGACGGCTAGTATGAGATGAGCCTCTCGGATATATAGGTAGCTTTTGGGTGGAACACTGCAGAGGTCTGAACAAGGCTTGATCCGAAGAGGCATACACCCACTATGGAGGAGAGCTTCTTGTTCTTGCACACTATCACCATGAAGGCGGAATGTCAGTGACAAGAACAACACCATCATTCATCTGGCGCTGCAGTATCTACACCGCCTCCTATCCTTCACTCTATTTTGTCGCGCTGAGGTGACAAACGTCCTGAATGATGAGATCCAGTTTTTATTGGAGTTTACCAGTGAGGGGACGGGATACGGAGGATGGGCATATTTGTGGGTTGATAGGATCCTGAAGGCAATGAATAAGGTCAAGGGAGAAATTTTTGCTAGGGGCATGGTCACACTTTTGGCAGAGCATTTGGCCATTTATTTACTAAAAGGCTTCAGCGGCTTGGTCGAGGAATATCTTATCGTATCACGTTGATCAGAATGGTCAACTTTCATTTGATCAAGACCACCATAGATCCTCGGTCATATCATTGACTGTACGGGGTTGGGAGTGTCCCTTTCATGAAGCTTCCACAGCCCCATCGTACAAAGCTGGAGTGGGACACACCGATGGCGGATTTAGCGATCGAGCCAGATCAGGAATGTAGATGGGGTTTTGAGTGGGAACTTCAAAACCTCCCCATTCATTTTGATGAGGGTGCTATACCATTTTCAATGGACCCGACACATGATGAGCTGATGCAGCACTAGTCGTCGCAGCCTTCTCCGCAGCACCCTCAACTGGACCCGATGCAGACAGACCCAATGCAGAGCAGTCATAGCCACACTTCTTTTACGGGATACACGACATGATCTATGATAACAACTTGTACGTGTCACGCAGCCTTTTGGATATGGGTGCCGAGATCGATCAGTTAGCATCCAGAGTGTGGGAGATGCATGCCCAAGCTGGTGGCCCCGCAGGACTGGATCCTAGAGCAGTGACACACAGGGAGATGCTTCTGAGGAACGAGGCATGGATGGCCGAGTATCAGCAGCGCTACGGAGTTGGTGGTTCTTCCTCCCATTAGGGATAGTGAGCATTTTTACTATTCGTACCCCCGCACTTCGATATGTACTTTTTTATACATTGCCATTTGCCCTAGCTTGGATACATTAAGGGCAATGTATAGTTTAAGTGTTGGGAGGTTGCTAGCTGTTTAAAAAAAAATTTCCTTTTGGATTGTAGATTTTCTTTTCGGATGATTTCTTTTGGGATATTCACTTTTTGGATGTTAAACATTTTAGATTTTCTTTATGCTATTTTTTGGTAGAATTTAGAAATTATGGATAAATCTATTTATTTTGGAAATTTTGAAAAAAAAAAGAATAAAAATAAACCCGCTAAGTTGAAAACCGAAGAGGGCAATTTAGGCAACATTGGGGGCCCGGATAGGTCGAAAATTCGAAAGGACGGCCAAGGAAAAAATGAAAGGCTAAATGTGGGTGAAATGTGAACCTAAGAAATATGATGTGTGGCTAGGATGAAAACCCGAAAGGGGTTCTATGCAAAATGAGAGAAAGAGAGAAAAAGAAAATGAAATTTTGTTACTATCTACTCATTTTCCGGCGTTGGAGTCATAAGGTTGCGGTGGAAAATTGGTTGAACGGGTAGCCTAACATCATAGCACTTCTTGGGATTGGGTAAGTTAGTGGAGAACAAGGTATGAAATTATTAATTCTTGGTAGACTTTGTTTTTATTTATATATAGTTATATATATTTATATATATATTGGTATGGAGTGAAGCTTTTGTCTGAACATTTGATACTTGGTTTCTAGCTTCACTTGATACCATTGATTTTTGGGGAATATCAATTTGGGATTAGAAAATGTTTCTATGGAATAGGAAATTGATAGTACATATGGGTAGATTTAGGAATAAGGATTATGTGTGATATAAACTTTTGGGGAATTATCAATATGAGAGTTTTGTGAGATTTTGATTTGAGGGATTATTAGAATTACGATGGGGACATTTGAACTTCTTCGTATTCTTGAACCTTTCCTTACTCGAGGATGAGTAAGGTTTAAGTGTGAGGAGGTTTGATATGTCCATATTATACGATGATTTTGGGATCTTTTGTACTCATTTTGGTAGGCTTTTGTGCTTTGGATACTCTATTTTACCTTGAAACTCTATTACTAGAGTTAAGAGCGACTTTATCGCTTTTGTCACTTGTAACAAGGATTCCGTGAGACGAGTTAATTGTTGAATATTTGAAGATCCTTGAAGACTCCATTTTGAAGATAATGAAGACTTTGAATACCTGAAGAAAGGAAGAGGAGATAACTACACTAAGACAAAAGAGAAGAAGCCATGTGAGGATAGAGTACTCTAGCTATCACAAGTCGCAACGGTCGTCAGCCAAGACTTACTTTTTGGACTTTTTGTACTATAAATACTCATTACTTTTCTCCCTCTTCCTCAGCTTTTCTCTCCCGATTCTAAACCTCAAAACCATAGTTTTTTCATATTTTTCATCTTAGTTTCTTCTTGAATTCATGTTTGATTTGCTTTTGTTAATTAGTATGGGTTCTAGTATTTAAACACAACCTTGGGAGCAATTGATTAAGGCTTCCAAGCCCATGTCTTGAGATTTATATATAATCTATTTAGTGCTTTGCTATTGTGTATTTATTGTGCTTGAGTTGGGTTGTTGAATACATTAATGATATTGAAAGTTTGAGTATATGAATTGCTTGTATGATATTGTGTTATGGTTTGGAGAAATTAGCTATTTCTCCCTTATTTTAATATGAAATCTAAGAGCATGATTTAGAGCCTCTAATGTTGTTGATGATTTGATGAATTCTAGATAAATGTGATAATATCGAATTCGTTGTCACATTTGTTTTGTGTAGCAAATGAGAGAGGTTTATGAATGTTGAACGTTCTTGACTAATCTTGCATAAATGCATGAACTGGTTCAATTCTTAGACATTGTGTAGTGTTTATAAGTGTTACCAAGCTTTTTGATTCTTTGTACTTAATGTCATTAATGAGATACCTTTAGGCGTTGAACGACTAAAGGGGTCATTAGTGAGGTTTAGCGAGAGATGTCGAATTCACCCTTGTAAACTACTATCAAAGAAGGATAGAAGATTTATCTTCACATCAAGTAGTTAAAGTAGTGAATAGGTTGTGGATTCAAGGATAGATTATAGGTTCGGAAGTGAAAATCTATTGCCCCCAAGGCTTTGTCTTTTGTAGTTTTTACCCTTTTAAGTAGGTTGTTGCATGATTATCGTAGTTACTTAACCTTGCTAGTTGTGTTTTGCTTACTTTCATAATTTAGGAAACCAACCAACCCAAAAACCCCCTTTTACTTGCTTTTATATATCTATGTATATATACATCTAGGCTTATATTCACTCTTGTATGTGTAAACGCTTAGGAAGATCCCTCTTCTTTGTGGACGACCCCAGATACAGCAAAGACCTCCCAACCATTATATGTGTTGGTGTGATGTTTTAATTTCATTATTTGATGCTTGTAGTGTTTTAAGTGTGCAATTGATGTTCAATTTTGATGTTTTGATTGTGTGTGATTTCTTACGGTTTTGTTACTATTTGTGCTAATTTTTATGTTGTTGTTGTATCTTAGATGTCTAAGAACACTTGCCCACTGTTGCTGCAATCGAGAATTAAGCAGGAACTGTAATTTTTCTTTTTTGTAGTTGTGATGTTTTAGATATTGTTGTTGATGTTTCAGGTTCTATCATTGCTCTTTCATGTTTAAGCTCCAAGTATTGTTATGTGTGTTGGTATAATGTTATAATTCCAGCGTTTGATATTTGTGGTGTTTTCATATTTAAGTATGTAACTGATGTTCAATTTTGTTCTTTTGATATTCTAGTGTTCATTATTGACGTTTTTAAATTTTGATATTGATGTTTTAAATACTGTATTTGATGTTTCTCAATGTAGTTGTTAGTGATGTTATGTATGCTATTGTGATATTTTAATTTCAGATATTGATTTTTTTTAATTACTGTATGTGATGTTTTATGTTTATTTCACAGGAATACTTTCCAAGTCGGAGCTTTACGATGTCATTGTTGAGATATTAAAAAAATGCTATGAGGTTGAATTGGGTCTGGTTTAGTGGTAAGCCACACTCTTTATAATTGAGAGGTTCAAGGTTCAAAACACACCCCAGCAAGAATTGTGAATATTAGAGCAATTTCTTGATGGGGATTACCCAACGTCATGCGACCGTGTCAGTGGTTCCCGCTGTGGTTTCCCAACCTGCAGGTGGTCGATGATGGTGAGATCGCGGTGGTTCCGATTTCGGTGGTGACGGTTCGTTGGTGGTGCAGCGTTTGGGTGTTCTCAGGAGGGCATCCATAGTTATTCAAATGGATGAAGTTTCAGGCTCCACTGAGTTTCAACAGATTCAATGGTGGTGTCTCCTAGTTAGGTCATAGATTAGGATGTTAATATGTAATTGGTTGCTTGTATGTAATCTTTAAAAAAATGCTATGAGGAATCATGCTCCCGAAGGTCTCTCCTTGAACAGAGGACCAAAAATCAACCTTTGATCTTTATGTTGATGGAGTAGAAGAGACATCCTATTCGAAACCAGCAGGAGAGAATGCACGTCTGTGAATAAGCAAGCAACGAAGGAAAATAAGTTAGGGAATAATAGAATTTGATTGTTTGGGATGTATTGTGTGAGAATGATATTTTATAAATATTGGTTTATTTGTTAGAGCCAAAACACTAGATTGTTGTTGATGTTTTAAGTTGATTTGGATTTTTACAATTTTTATGTTAGTGGTTTTTAGGGCATTTGAACCCTTTTGTACATAACGATGTTTATTTGTTTTCTAGTTATGGCGATTGGCATTTTTCTATGTATTTGTTGTTCCGGTGATGATTCATTCCTTCAATTTTGAGTTGTCGGTGTATGATGTTTTATGTCTTGTTCATCAGTAATATACATAAAGAGATACGTATCATTTTACATCTGTAAATATCATGTAAAATAACAATAACATCAGTGGAACGTCAAAATAGTTTTTTCAAATGCTACAAGAGTGGAATTTATTTTGATGTTAAACTATAATTTGGTGTATTTTGATTCTTTTTATTTGATATTGTAACTATTTTTGTTTGATGTCTATTTTATTATAAATATTTAATTTGATGATTTAAATATTTTAATTGATGATATTTATTTTTAAATTGATGTATTATTAGTTTGATGTGAGTTATACCATTAAGTCCATGTATACATTAACCCAACAAATCTATGTTTTCAGCCTAAAATTTAAACTTGATTACAGCCCAATTTTAGACTTATTTTCAGCCCAAATTTGTCCTTCCTGACTGAACGCTCACAAATTCCCGGTAACGACAGTCGAAACAGAGCAAAATCCTCGCTAATCGAACCCTAGCGACAACACCGGCACAAAACCTTCACAAATCAGACCATGACGACGCCGGAGAGGAGACAACACAGTTCTTACGACGACAACGCGATTAGTCAATATGGTTTTCAACGACGACGAAACGATGAAGACACCGGTGAAAGACGACGATTTTCAACGAGACGATTAGATTTGCATCCACGAAAGGAAGGGAGGAATCCATATTCACTGGAAAACACAAGCGAATTAAGCTCATTGGCGAGGGGAAATCGGTCGGTGGCGGCGAAACCTATCGGAGAAGATGAAATATGAGGGTTTCTGTTTTTATTTACTTAAATTTGCATATAAGTCCTTGAATTTCTGAAGTACTTTAAATAAATACCCCAAATCAAATCTTACTACTTTTCAGCCCCTAAATATAAAAGGCCCATACTTTAATCCCCCGTTTTACCATGAGATGGTTTTACAGGAGACAGATTCAAATATTAAACATTAAATTAAAATAGACAAACATCAAACTAAAATAGATAGACTTCAAATACAAACATTGACATACACATCAAAATTAAAATAATTAAATATTAGACTAAAACACTAAAAATACACATCAAATTAAAATTGTTTAACATCAAATTAAAAAAGTAAAATACATATCAAATTAAAATAGTTAAATATTAAATAAAATACTAAAATACGCATCAAATTAAAATTGTTTAACATCAAATTTAAAAAATAAAATACATATCAAATTAAAATAGTTAAATATTAAATAAAATACAAAAACACACATCAATTTAGAAGAGTTAAACATCAAAATCAATACACTAAAAAACATATAAAATAAAAACACTAAAATATAAATTAATTTTAAAACATCAATGTGCACATCAAAATTTAATATAGGAAAAAGAAAACACCGGTATTGACATTTATGAAATCAATACAAACTATTAAAATATCAAAGTATACACAGAATAAAAATACTGGGAAAAAACATCGATACTAATATTGAAAACAACGGCCAAAAGGCTTTCAAATCAACCAAAATGAAAGTATAAATTAAATTTGGGATAAATACATTTATAACACTAACTTTAGACTGAAAGTGTCAATATAACCCTGCAATATCAGAAAATGCTTATTTAGCCTTAACTTACTATTGTATGAGCCAATCTAAACTTAACTTTAGAAAAAATTGTGTCGATATAACCAAAATCCCTAATTCCGGATTGACCAAATTCTTTCCGTCATCATCTAAATTATTTTTCCCATTTAATCCTTCTTTAAAAAAACAAAATACAAGATAAATAAAAATTCCGCCATATGTTCTTCCTCTATCCCTCCTGCCATCACACCCGCTGCTCACCGTTGTCTCTATTCCCTCCCTTCCGACGACTCACCCCGCCACTCACCGTCGTCTCTCCTCCCTCTCGTCGTTGTCTCTCCTCTCTTCCTTCAAAGGACTCACCCCCGTCGCTCACCGCTATCTCTTCTCCTGTCTCTTTTCCCCTTCGCCTCAATATCTCCTCCCTCCCTTTCGACGACTCCTCCCTGCTGCTCACCGTTGTCTCTCCCTCCCTTCCGACGACTCACCATCGCTCTGCCATACCCACCGTCGTCCCCAAACGTCTCTGTCGTTGTCACCGTCACCGTCGCCCTCCACCGCTCTTCCCTCACCTCCGATTAAACACCATTGTAGCCCTAGCCCTTGCTCGCGCCCTCCTTCTCAAATTAAACACCATTGTCGCCCTCGCCCACCACCGCCCTTCCCCTCATCCACTCCACCCCAACCTGTTTCCCCAGCGCCGTTCAGCCAAACATCGGAAAATCGAGACATTTGCTCCTGGCTTTCCAAGCGCTGCTTGGCCAATCGAGACCCTGACTTTAGCCACGCCCAATCCCGCCATCCCACCACCCCAAAGGAAACCCTAGATTTCTTTGGCGAAATTTTGAAGAAAGAAGAAGCGGAGGAAACAGGTGAGGAAGAAAGAAAATGAAACTGAGGAAAAAAAAGTGTTTTTTTACAAGGGCAAAATGATATTTTCAACGAAATCCGGCCACAAAATAATTGGCTAAAAAGTCAGCAAAGTCAATGGTCATTTTAACACTTTATGAGATTACAGGATTATTTTGGCACTTTCAAGTTAAAGTTATAATCATTTTATCACTTTACTCATTAAATTTTAAGATAATAAAGTAGTGTCAAAGTATCAAAATTTGACATATAAATACTAGATCTGGTAGTGTTTCTAGATTTAGTGAGAAAAAAAAATGCTTCTAACTAGATTTGAACTCATTTGGTCATATGAGTTATCACACGGGTTATTCAAGGATTATCAATTTAATGACCCAACCTATGATGATGATCCTACCCATTATGACCTATTAATAAATGAGTTAATTGGATAATGATCCATTGAATAATGGGTTAATTGATTTTGGATAATTGATTTATCCAATTCATCCATTTGACCGGCCTAATATCAAGTATTGTCGTTTATAAAGTAGTGTCTAACTAGATTCTTACCCAACATATCCTTCCTCACGAAGAGATTTTCGTCATCGGAAGACCTTCAACTGTGCTATGCAGCAACCATTTCTCTCCACTGGATTTGGATGGAACAGAAACTTTGTACACTTTGGTAAAATTTGGTAATGAGACATCTTTTGAATGGAGTACACTATACTGCAGTTAAACATCCATTCATTCACCAAAAAATCTTACTCCAAGAAAACTGAAGAAGACAATATTCCCATCCGATTCCCGGAGATTCATTCCCCTGTAACGATTCAATTCAGGCACCCCCTTACCATTCAAAAACGGTGAACGGACTCCTGCTTTTTCAAATCAAAACTTCCCTTGTGTTTAGAAAGTCATGAGAAAGGATACGCCAAACTCTCTATAATGCTTCTCATCCCTAAGCAATTTGGATGAATGGTCCGAAAGTAAATGATGAAAGAGCATCTGACTTGGCGCTGATTGCTAATCCGCGTGGTGTAGACTTTAGTGCCTTTCTTCCTATCCACCATTCTTCAGAAGTCCATCAATCCTGAGATTCGCAATTCAGCAGCAATATATTAGTTAAGAATCCGAAGCAAACCCAGAAAAAGAACAACACGTTACCAGAAAATATCAGGTCCAGATGCCTGCCATGTACTATGCATAAAACACACCAATTGCACCTTAATGCCAGGTCATGAAATTCACTCAACATACTAAACCAAAGCTTGGTTTAAGAATTAACATGGTCCCATCATACTCAAATCTAACCTTTAAATAAAAGATGATCCGTGATAATACCAAAAAAAAACAAAAGGAAAAAAGAAAACCCTCTGTAACTGGTACCTTTTCTCTTTAGTAAGACATCTCTCTCAGAGATTCTTCGGTAAGGGATAAAGAATAAAGCTTCTGATTAATCCCAAGGCTCCTTCATGCAAATCCCAGATAGGAGATATTGCACTGAAGTCCTAAATGTTTCCTCACAAGCATCTTCAACGTAGAGCAGTTATGCCGCTCCCCCCTCCAAGATGAGGCATCCAACAGTGAACCTTTTTCTCCCATAACATGGCATAAAAGCTAAGATTTTGAATCCCACAAATTCAACCATCAAACTTCGGTTAAAATTATGCAACACCCCCACTGCTCTGATTAACAAGACAATATTCTATTGACTCATCGCAAAGAGCTAGAGTAGAATTCATGTCTCCCTCGTTGTACTTAATATCTAGAAAGAAGCCATATAATTCTTGATCTCCACGGATTCCTTCTTCTCTCATTTTTTCAAAAATTTCCCTTGCCTCTACATGCCGCTTCTTTTTTATAAACCCCTTAATGAGAGCAAGATATAAATCTGCAGGAAGCCTAAAACCTTTTTCAGCCATTTCTCTATGCAGAAACCAAGCCTCTTTCATATTCCTTGCTTTGCAGTGCCCTCTTATTAAAATACAATAGGTGTGTCCATTCGGCATTACTCCTTGACTGCACATACTCCTAAAAATTTCAGTTGTCGCTTGCATATCTTTTCTAATGCTGTATTGCTTCATTATAGAATTATAAGTGGTGGCATTTGGCATTACACCCTTCTCTAACATCCACTTAAGAAGCTTTTCACCATCCTCTAGCATACCAGACATGCAGAATCCACTCATTAAAACATTAAATGTAACAACTGTTGGCTGAATGCCCTTGCCTAACATTTCACTCAGAAGTTCATGTGCCCTGATCATCTCTCCAGATTTACAATATGCATCCATCAATGTTGCGTACGTATAAATATCAGGCTGAATCCCCGCCAACTCCATATCTTGTATTAACCTTACTGCCTGTGCTATATTACCCGATTTACAAAAACCATTCACAAGTGAATTATATGTGAAAATATTCAGTTCAAGACCCTTTTCACGCATCTCATGCAAAAGTTCATTTGCAGTGTTTAATTCACCTTGTTTACAAAGCCCATCAGCCAATGCAGTGTAAGTCACAACAGTAGGTACGAGTCCATTCAGGAGCATTTGGTTGTGCAAACAAAATGCAACTCTGATTTCACCCTCTTTGCAATATCCATCTATTAGTGCCGTATAAGTGAACTTGTCTGCCTCCAACCCTCTTCCCAACATTTCATGGAATAACTTATCAGCTTCTGCTACTTTTCCAATCCGACAAAGGCCGCAAATAAGAGATGTATATAAGACAGAATCAGGAAAAACTCCATGTGCTTGCATTTCACTAAACAATCTAAATGCACCAGACACATTCCTACTTTTACAGAAACCATCAATAAGAGTAGCATAGACTACAGTATCAGGAATTACACCTTTGTATATCATATCCCTCATGATTTTCTCTGCATCCACAACTTTACCAGACTTGCAGAGAAGATTGATGATGCTATTGAAAGTAAAAGCATTTGGCTTCAGTCCTTTTACCTGGATTTGTTCCACAATCTTCAATACAATTTCAAGTTCCCCAGCCTTGGCATAGCCATCAACTACAGTGCTATGACTTATAACATCAGGAATGCAGCCTTTTGATTCCATTTTCAACAGCAAAGCATGACCTTCGCTCACTCTGGCCAATAAACAAAGAGAGTGAATTATTATGTTATACGAAGCAGTATTCCAGCAGTAACCCAGTTCTGATAATTCGTTGTAGGCATTCAATGTCATTTGAGGTCCCCGTGCACAAGCTGACAGACGGGAAAGATAGTAATTACATGAATCAACAGATAACCTCAAGCCATAGCTAACCATTTTATCCAAAACTTTTCTAGCATTGTTCAGAATTCCGACTTCAACTAGCACTTGAAGGAAGATATCAAAAACAAAAGGACAACAACCCCAGTTCTTGTAAGTGTAAATTAATTTCTCAAGAAACGCAGAAAAGGAGGGATCAACATCTACATTTGGGTTCATCCAAAAGTCCCGAACAAGTCCATAAGCCATCGCGAAATCCCCCGCAGCAACAGCAATATGAATGATAACACAACGAGCTTCCAAGGACGGATATCTACGCAAGGAATACCACTGGAAAAGCATCATAACTAAGCTGTAATCATTCTTGACATCTATCATGACCCAAATGAGATGATCAGGCCTAAATGTGGATTCAAATGGCTTTAGAATACGGCGAACATTCTCAAACCGACGCTGCTTAAGCGTTAGGGAGATGCGACGAACAAGATCAGAATCTCTAATGGAAGGCTTTTTCGGAGAATAATCGGGAAAGGGTCTGGGAGAATTCAAGCCAAAAGAACACAAGTTTCGAACTAGAAATGTGAATGAATGGCGAGGACGATTTTGAAAAGAAAAAATCTGACAACAACGCGATGACAGGAAAATGGTACACTTGTTCATCTAGCCTCTTCATCTCCTCATCATCAAAACCAACAATCTGCCAACCGAAACCCCTTTCTCAATATAGATTCGAAAGCTAAATTCCAATGGAACTGTTCACTTTCAGGGATTGAGTACAGTAACTTACCATGTGAAACTGACCACCATATCAACAGTAGCTTTCATAGTCTGGTTTGTGTCTGCGGAGGCTAATTGCAGACGTTGGCGGTAGCAATAACGGAGGCGAGTGTGAAGTGAACGAGGGAAGGGAGGATGTAGTGACGGCCGTTCAGGGGGTTTTTCGATTCGTTTGTAAAGGTTTTAGGACAAATATTTGTTTAAAGTAATTCAAAAAATAGTCTCTAACCTCAAGTGATATCAACTTTTAGGAGACTTGGATTCAATTTTTTTGAACTTGTGTTTTTGCTGAACTTAAGTCTCATGTTAAACTAAACTAAAACAATTATGAAAAACCTCATTTTACTATTTTTTATTGTCAAATTGTAATTATTCATAAATTGTGATATATTATAAAAGTTTTTCAAAGTTATAAGATCTCCATTGCAATAAATATAATAAACATCAAATCAGCTCATTAGTTACATCAATTATAAAACGCTCCCGTCTGATGGTTACACGGTATAAAACAAGAATTTGTGAACTAAATTACATTCAAGTTAATTTAATCCCAAACACCATATAATAGAAATTGTTTGTTTAGTACTGTCAACCGAGAATATTGAAGTCATTTTGACTAACCTAAACCCAATTTTTCTAAAAATAACATACTAATCTCAAGCACCATATAATAGAAATTGGGGCAAAATACTGAAATGACCCTATTATTTCACGAAAGTGCCAATACGGCCCTGTAAAATCTGAAAGTGCTATTATAACCCTAACTTTTGCATCAAATGTGCCGATATAACATTCTGACACTATTTCGGTATTGACCAGTTAATTTTCGGCGTTGACCCAATTGTAAAAGATGAAAATATCCCTCATATGAAATCTCAAAAAAATTTGGACCAAATTATCCCTAAATGATGTGGCATTTTCGTTGATTAAAAATGCATTTCAATTAAAAATAATTAAAATGTTGGATTATTTTGTTTCATGCTCTTAACTGTAGTACGTTCTCCACTCCCGCAACAACCATAAATTCATCGACGACTCCGGCTCTACTTCACTGTGGGTTTTGGCCGCTTCAGCGTTGATCGTTGTGGTCTTCTTCTTCAGTCTTGTCAAATTTAATACCCTTCCTCAGTCTTGTCAAATTTAAAGCTATTGCTAGAACAGAGCATCAGAATGCAACCCCTGTTCTCAACAAACAAACTTAAAAAAACCCATACACTTACTTACAAACAGTAATGTGAGCTTGGCATCAGTACCAAAACGAGGAAAAACATTTGCACATCATCTCAAAAGTACTTTAACAGCAAACAACACGAAAATATGGACTACATACATGAAAAAATTAAAACGGGTAAAAACCCTATTCAAACTGCCCAAAACCCCTAAACAATGACCAAAGTGAAAGAAATTCAAAAAAAAGAGGCAGCAATTAAACAATAGCAGGCAAAGAATATGATGATTCACTGCGAAATTTGGTTAGACCTTACCTTTGCAAATCCGGCTCTATTTTCTCAAACGGAATTCCCCTAAAGACCCGCCCAACTTCGACTAAAGCTGATACCGGACCACCACTGCACAACTCCACCCAACGGAACATCACAAACAACTGCCCGGAATATGGCGGACCTGTCCGACTAGGTACAGGGGATGAGTTTCGGGTTGCCGGTTCGAGTACCCTCGAAAAAGAAGACAGTTGGGGCGGGAAATTATGTGGAAATAAGGGAAACAAGAGGATTTCATGTTAAATGAAAGAGAGGATATAAACGCCATTTCCAGTTTTTAATTTTTCATATTTTTTAAAATCGAGGGTATAATCGTCTTTTCAATTAATCCCGGCCAAATGATTGTTTCCATGGTTACATTATCACTTTCGATCAAATATTAGGGTTATAATTGCACTTTCAGATTTTACAGGGTCATATTGGCACTTTCGACCAAAACATAGGGATATTTTAGCATTTAACTTATTAGTTTTTTAAATTTTAGTATTGATGTTGATTTTTTATGATACAAATGTCACATTGATGATTTAAAATTTGTGTATGCTTTTACTTAATATTTAACTATTTTATTTTAATATTGTATTAATATAATTTTTAACTATTATAATTTGATGCGTATTTCACTATTTTATTTGATGTTTAAGTATTGTAACATGTGTTTTTAATGTTTTCATTTGATGTCTAATTATTTTTATTTGATGTTTAACTATTTAAATTTTGATGTGTATTTTTAGTGTTTTATTTGATACTTAACCATTATAATTTGATGTTTATATTTTAGTATTTTTATTTGATATATCAACATTCTCATTATGTTTATATTTTGGTTTTTAATTGACGTTTTACCATTCTAATTTGATTTGTGTATTTAATGTTTTTATTTGATATTTAACAAAATTTATTTTATGTTAAATATTTTATATGATGTTTTAGTATTTTAATAAGATATTTTACTATAATAGCTTGATATTTTAATAGTATTTTTATTTGATATATAGCAATTTTTATATGATGTGTATTGTTTAGGTTTGAGTTTTAGACCCAAACTCAAAACCTTATCAGGCTAAACCCAAATAATTGAAAAAAATCAGTGTAAAATAATGAAACCAGTGCCAATGACATATCATAGTCTGCGAGTAAAAAATGCCAAAGTGTTCGCAGTTTACAGAGCATGTGGACCAGAATCGAACTTGACCTCTTGGTAATGAACTGATTATCGCTATCACAATGATTTCCGGCTTCACAGTTACATCGATTCGATTTCGATGCCTTACCCATCCAGCGAGGAGATCCGTTGATGGTTGCCATGATTCGTCGCCGGTCGATCGGGAAATTTTGGTTGCACCTATCTTCTCCGGCGAAGACAAACTGTTTGAAACGATCGGAATTTTCGATTTGGAATGCCAGAAACGGCCGGAGCAATTAAGTAGAAGGAGATGCGAGGCGGAGACGACCATTTGCGATTAGGTGTTCCCGGAGAAGAAGGGCCTTTTCCTTTTTGCAATTCAGTCCTTAGATTTCCCTTATTTTTAAAATTAACCCTGAGAGTGAACTTAATATATTTTGACCCCCAAATTTAACCAACTACTATTTAATGATTACATATTATCTATTCAGCCTGTGGTCTCATCATAACATGGTTTAACAGGAGACGGACTCATAAGAGAATATGCTTGCTTAAGTCTCTTGTTTCCCCCATCTAATGGTTGTAGTTTCTTTTATCTTTTTGGCTGTTTGATACTGATTCAGTCATTTTGCTATCATGACACTTATTTACGCCAATTTTTCACCTTCCCTGATATTTTATTAAACGGAGAAAAAAAAGGTAGAATCCATATTTCTTAAAAGTCTCTTCAATGTTGTTTTTGCTAAATTGGACATAGAAGCAAACTCTTCAAATAAAAAACAAGTCGAAGCATTTAGCTGATCTTGCTTAAATCCTGCACGTATTCTTTAAGTTTATGTAAACGTGATGACACGGCCTACCGGAAGAGATATTGGAGGGGGCGATAAACTTCATACGACAACCGTCATCACTAAGAGCCTGGCTGCTGACTCAATGATTTAAATTTGCCCCACAAAAGGAAGATATCTTGCATGCTTCATAATTGCAATCAACTAAGCAATTGCAATCATTGGGGATCTAATCAGGAGTGGACAAACAAATCGAAAACCAAAAACCCAACCAAAAATCGAATTATCCAAATTTGATTAAGATGAATTGAATTTAATATATAATTTTCGGATATCCAAATTGAATAAACCGAATTCTGAATATGGTTTTTCAATCGATTTTGGATATTAAAACTCAAATCGAAACCCGAACCGAATACCTAATTGTAATTAATTAATTAAATAAATTTAATATAATAATAATAAAATTTTAAAACAACAAAATTAAATTTATAAATAAATTTAAGTAGGAGTACCAATATTTATATTTAAAAAATTATCTCCAAACTCTAAACCCTAAGAAAGGTTGGAGAATTAAGTAAACAACACAAGTTACCATAAGTAAATTTGTTCAGTGGTTGAAGATGAATATGAATATGGAGTGGTTAAAGACTTGAATAATGTGAAGGGTTGAAGATGAATATTAAAACGAACTATTTTTCTTTAGTATTAAATGTAATACTAAAATTGTTATGCTTGAATTTGTATTGTACTTATTGGATTTTTTATTTTGAAAACTTGATTTTGATGATGTAAAAATCAGATTTAATATTTTATTTAATTTTAAATTAAATTATACGATTTTAGTAATTTTAAAAAAATTACAATCAATTCAGTTTATTCGGGTTGAATTCGGTTTCCAACCGAATTCTGAATTCGGTTCGGATAATTCGGGTTATTTGGGTCGGTTTCAATTTGGACTTTTAAGGGCAAAATCGAATAATCCAAACAAAATAAATTGAAAACTAATTAAACTGAATCGACGCCCACCCCTAGATCTAACAAAGGAGGCAAGCAAACGCATTTCACAGGCACGGATGGACGTCCTTCAACAACATGTAACAACAGAGAGGTCACAGAGTCAGACTATGACACAAGAGGACCCAATTCAAGAGGCAATAAAGGCGGGAGACATTAATCTGGTATGGTACAAGAAAGGCATGGAAGCAGATCACCTATCCCAAGGAAGCTCTGTTATCAACACAGATGCAACTTTTTGCGAATCAACCGAGAAAGAGGTAGCGACATAGTGTGCGGGGCCAAGTGCGGAGGTGCAAGGATAGACCAGCTCTAGTTCTTTTCAAACTCTGTCACCATTTCAAGCAGAATTGACAGCTACACAGGGAGCAATGAAGGAGCTAAGCACAAGGGGAGTAAGACGCATAACAATCAGATCAAATTGCGAAAACACACTTCGATATATCAAGAACTACCTGGAGGTTCCTCCAGATGTCAAGCAAATAGTTAGGTCAATTAAGTTTCTAGCTATGTTGTTTCCATGCCTCACAACTATAAAAGTTGATAGGCTGAGGCTAGCAGTAACAGATGCGCACAATATTGCACAGACTGTCATGACTTGTAACAACGATTTACAACCCTAATGAGAAGTAGTCCACCGTGTTTCAAAATTCCCCCCGAAAAGAGTGATGATAGAGAGTGAAAATTCATGGTGAAACTTATGGTGAATGATGCGTAAACTAGTAAATGATAAAACTATCAAACATTTTTTTTAAAAGGAAATGCATTTGTCTTTTTATTAATGTCACATCAGTCACTATATAATTTCACGATAAATTTTCAGTATAAATTTTCACTCTCTTTATAATTGCTATTTCGAAAACTTGACTTATGGTTTAGTTCCCAGAGCATGTGCGAAAGGCAATACTTCACTAGCAGAATTTACAATATATTTTTATATTTTATCAAAACTTCATTAGTATTTGTTATCAGCTTTTGGGTTTGGGTACTCTCTCGTTCAACGTGAAACTGTTAAGTCTGACATTTGGTAGAAATAAAATAAATGTCACTTGTTAGTATTTTTAGGGGATATATACAAAATATAACCCCATATACAAAATATAACCCCATCAAATAATTAAAACTACAAGAACAATCCAAACTATTTGATGAAAGTGCAAATATAACACTCTGATGAGAAATCCGGCATTGACCGTGTTTTTCTAGCGTTGACCCCCAATAAAAATGCCCTCGGACCAAAAACTAAATATGGGTGGACAATTATACCCTTATCCGCCGTCGGACCACCGCCAGATTGTCACCGGACCACCGCTGGACCACTACTGGACCACACTTTCAGACCACCGTTGAGCCACCGCCACCGTAACAAGTAGGTTATATCAGCACATTATTAAAACTGATAAATTTATATTAACACATTCCTAAAACTTATACTCTCTTCGTCCCTTTAGTTGTGTCTTACTTCCTTTTTATTCACTATTTAATGACGATTTATAATTTTTACATCTTAAATTATGTACAACAATAAATTATAAAAAATATATATTCTAAAAATATGTGTGCATTATCTCAAACGATAATTTTCACATTTATATATCTGTAAATATTTACATTTCAAACAACATCAACTTTATTGATGAATAGTGAAGTAAAACACATATAGAGGGAGTAGGGTTATATCAGTACATTTGTAAAAAATGTATGGTTATATAATCACATATTATAAAAGGAAAGTGTATGGCACTACACTTGGCTTGCCCTATCAGATGACCACATCATCATATACATCACTATCACATCATTACAATATCATATACACCATAAAATTCAACATCGTAACACCCTCATTCATACTAAACACCATTATCACATATACTAGGCTCATTTCAAAACCCATCAACATTTAAAACCCTAGGTCAAAGAACACAACAAAATAACAACTACACACACAACACCAAAAGTCATCCAATCATCAATTCGTACTATCAAAACCCCCACATTCTATACCATATATACCACATATCTCTATTCATGAGACGGGAAGCAAAAGAAAATCACAGAATCAAACTCAATATCACATTAATTTAGTGAATTAAAGGGAATTTCAGATGAAGATACGATTTTTGAAAGGTTCCCGCACCTCCACTTCAACTTACAGTGCGTCAACCTTGCTAAAGATCTCCCTCGCTCCTGGAACCACACTCTGGAACGTAGGCGATCAGTAGAAGACGTTGAAATGACGGTTGTATGCCGTTGACGTTGATTTTGTACTAATATGATATAATCCTACACATTTTATGAATGTGCTGATATAGCCTTATAAGTTTTAGGAATATGTTGATTTAACTCTATCAGTTTTTATAAAGTGTTGATATAACCCTACTTGTTACGCTGGCGGTGCAACAGTGGTCCCGCGGCGGAGGTCTGGTGGCAGTCTAGCGGTGGTCCGACAACAATATTTGGGGTATTAATGAAGTTAAGGGAAATAACTTCATTTCCTATTTTTTAGTTTTTGATTTTTCAGAAGGGCAAAAATGTCTTTTCATCAAATTCCAACTAAAAGTTGCCGACAAGGGTTATATTTGTAATTTCAATTATTATTTAGAGTTATATTAACACTTGAAATTATCCGAAGGCTATATTTTCACTTATGTGAATTAAATAGGGTTATGTATGTACTTTTCTACATTTTATTTATGTACAATAAAAAACTATCAAAATTGCTGCTTTTACGAGTGGGAAAGGAGAAGCGTCGAATGGAGATGCACAATAAATGGAGATGTTTAGATTTGGTTGACTCCAACGGTCCCAAAATTACCAATCAACTGATGACTATATAACCATTATCTGCGATTGAATATGGCAATGGAGAGGCGACGACTAAATGCGGTGACTCCAGCGGATGCGAAACGCACATTTAGCCGGCAAAGAACGTTCAAAAGTGGTCTGGGGCGGTCAAATGCATATCCGGCGTGGTTGATAACGACGGTTCAATTGTTCATTGGCAGTGATCGGGTGCAACGCGGCTTCTTCCCCACATTGGTCCTTCCAGAATTTGGGCCTAAATCACATCCATCATACTTTCATTTTAGTTCATCCCCACTCCACGCTTAGTCTCGTCGTCCAATAAACACCCATTGTGGTCAGTTGTATCCGTGATAGCCTCGTGGTAGCCGTAGGAGTAACGATGTGAATCGGTGGACAACTTTGTCAGTAGTGGTGATGGGTTGTGGGCAACTGTCAAAATAGGCCATCCTGTGGTGGGCACATGGTCCGGCCCACTGAAAAATATGAAAGCGGGTCTTTTGGTAGTAGTTTGTATTCGTTAACGGACTTTTCGCTGTACACCGGAGCTCCCACCGGCCTGTAGTACCACATCTGCAACGGGTTTGAAGGGTAATGCTCCCTAAGCGATACCTACTTCTTGGTTATAGAAGATTTGCGTTGTAGCATGACTTCCCTGGATGAAAGAAAGTTTTAGATTAGTCTTGTTTTTAGTTGCTTTTGATGTTTTTATTTTTCAGGTGTGCTATTGGTGCTCTCGCGACTTCGATGGGATATAGGTTCTTCCCCGCCTTTGATTAGAGAAATCCAGTGAAAACCTCCACAAAAGTTCTTAATACTAGAACTAGGGATGGCAGTGAAGATGGTTTTGGTGGTGGTCCCCCCGCATCCGCCCCAATGAGGCGGGTATGGATGTAGTTTTCGTGGGGATGGGCGTATGTGTATGAAAATTAATACCCGATATGGGTAGTGGGTTGAGCATATATATTAGTTCATACCCGTCCCACCCCCACTCCGCCCCACTATACCCGCTATGTACACACTAATTTATTAAATAATTAACTATTATTTATCCATAATGCACATGTTTTACTTATAATATTTTCATGTAAATAATATTAAAATTATTAATTTTAAAGTAAAATTTAGATATTTTTTTGGAGATATAAATGAGGTGAGTAAAATGGATTAGAAGTGGGCATGGAGACCAAAGTGGGTGATGGGGGCGAGGTGAATTTTTAGATAATACCCGATGGGGTGGGTGGATTTAATAATACGGGTAATGGGGCGGGTATGAGTATGAAACTTTTACGTGGGCTTGGGTATGTAGGTACCATAATCCGTACCCACCTTGCCCCATTGTCATCCCTAACTAGAACTATAGAGTTGTGACAATCCGGTGGGGATAACCTGGTTAACAATTAATAAATATGTAGGCACGCAGTAGTGTACTACTTCAAACCAAAACAGACATGCCCTCTAAACTCCCCAACAGACACTTTTTAAAGAAGATTGGAGAAATCTAGCAACAATCTCTCCAAAACTATAGAGTTGATGCAACCTGATGATGACGAAGATTGGAGGCTCGTAGACTACCGATATAGTGTGTGGACTTCAATCTGGAAATTTGGTTGAAATGTTCATTTGTGGGAGGCTCACCCACAGTGTATGAGTCAAATAATGTGTTGAAACATGAAAATATTAGAGATATTAGTTATAGTTTTTAGCTAGGCGTTATACGGCCTAAACCTGGCACAATAATGTATTAATTGTAAACGAGAAAAATGCTTTTATAACCCTATCTAATTCACAAAAGTGCAAATATAACCTTTTGATAATTGAAAGTGAACATATAACCCTAGATAGTATTTGTAAGTGAAAACGTACCCATTCCGGCATATTTAGACCGGAGTTCAGTGAAAAGACTATTTTACCCCCCTAAAAATCAAAATAATAATAATGAAATTAGTATTATACTCCCCAAACTTTCTTCTTCTTCTACTTCTTTCCTCTCTTCTTTGTTGGTTAGAATTTAGTGGGAGGAAATCTCTTTTACTATTCTCTGGGTTTTTTTAGTTTCCTTTGTTTCTCAATCTCTCTCTCTCTCTCAATCTCTCATTTTTCCTCTCTCGTTTTTTCTAAATTCTTCGATTTTTTTAGATATCTTTAGCAGGTTATTATTGCGAAAACAATTTCCATCAAATGGAGCTTCAAATGCAAGCCATCGATAAAATCATCGACTCGGTTATCTACATCAAAAAGGTCATTATGGCCTATTCAAATACATGGAAATGAGGTGATATTTTCATATCTAAGTAACCTAAGATTTTGTTCCGGTGCTATCTTTTTTACCGGATGACACATCAGACAGCGACACTGGCGATACTCTGACGAAAGATCCATCTCCGACGACGCATTGAAAGATATATAAGGTTGTCAAATCCTCAAAATGTACAGTACGTTCCAATGGCTAAGAGGTTACCAAGTTCAAAATATATGGGCTATAATTTCAAGTAGTACGATGTCTTCATTTTAATTTCGGTTGAAATTTTATTTTTAGCCAAAAATTGACGCCAATGGTTAGGCTGATTCTATTGGATGGGTCGGGTAGGTTTTCAATAGTTTGGGTCGGGAAGAAGGTCATCACAACAAAGGCTTCATAAGTTATATGTAGTTGGGCCACTTCACAAGCCCAACTAGGGAAACCACAATCAACACATTCATAGACTTGTTGATGGTCTATCTGTAAATTGTATAGGAGTTTTCTTTTGGGTTTGAAAATTTTGGATAGTTGGGTTTGCTAAGACCTAATAATGGAAATTAACGACCAAATTCGAAACTCAAAGAATCACTCCATCGAAATGAATTGGAGGCTTTAGTTCTTTAGTTTTTAATTAGAAGTGCACCTCTGAAATATAAGATGGGTCTATCTGATCTTTAAATTGTAAGACTGTTTGATAATTGCTACTTGTACTTAATGAAAATTGAAGGATACTCTTCCAATAGGGGTGTCAAATAGGTGGGTGGATCAACCCACTACCCAATATGAAAAAAGATCTGTATAAATGGATCATGATCTAATACAACATATTTACAAATGGATCATACTGGGTTGGATTAGAAATCAGTAGGATCATCAAAATATTAATCTGCGGGTTATCTTTTATGATCGAATGAGTTAAGACTAATTTAATCTAATGGATCACTACTATTTGATTTAATAATTTATTAGTCAATTAAACCAGTAAATCATGTACTATTTAATAAGTGAATTTTAATACAATAACTTACTTTCTAAAATTCTAACATTTAAATAGGTGTAAAACACATCATTATGGGACCGTTGTATGAGATAACAAGTGTACATGATTCTGACTCAGGCACGGAGGCACATGTCCTCCAGTGCTCCGACATGAGGGTTGTGCAATTTTGGGTCGGGTCGAGTGAGTTCAAGCCGGGAAAAGTCAGAATCAGATCGGGTTCAAGCCAGGTTAAGTTTGGAATTAAGCCACATCGCAGGGATTCGGGTCATGTTTGGGCCATGACATGTTTAAGTCGGGTTCATATCAGGTATGGTTTGGTTTTGAGTTTGTACTGGGCCCATATCAGGTTTGAGTATGGATTTAAGTTGATTTTGGGCCAGAGTTAAGTCGGTTTGGGACCAGTATCACAATGGTTCAGGTTTGGGTCGATTGAGTTTAGGTTTGGGACAAATCGTGACAAGTTGGGTTTGGACTGGGCCACTGTCAATTGGGTCGAATTCAGTTTGAGATGGTTTTAGGTTTTAGTCGAGTTTGGGTTTGATTCGGGTCTATATGGGGTTCTAGGTCAGGCTCATGTGGGTTGAGGCGGGTTTCGGGCTGGGTTGATCAGGTTTCGAGCTCGGGCTGGGTAATGCTTGAGTCAGTGTTGGATCAGGTATTGAGCCTAGATTGGGTCGGGTTTGGGCTGGGGTCGAGTTTGATTTGTGGCAAGTCGGGTTTGGGTTGGGTTAGGTTTGGTGTATCATAGCACAAAGATCACCCATTAATTTATTAAAACATTATAGAATAAATTTTAAATTTAAATTTAGCTTTGGCCAGATCAGGTCGCAAATGCCGAGATGATGATCTCCCCAACTTTACACGCAGGTCAGACAACCCTAATATTCGAGATAATTTAACTTAGTTTTCGAAAAGTGTGTCCCCTTGTAATTGACGCTCAGCATGTTCTTAGTAGTATTAAATATATATATATACTGGTAGTTTTTTTCCGTACTTTTATAACTTGTCAGAACGATATTATCATGATAATTATTGTTGTTGGGAGAAAATAGTCTCCCGTGATTCTATTTTGAAAAAAAAGGAATTCATTTATGTTATGCTAAAAAATGATGCGCAAGCAACGATTACCCAACCCAATCCGATCTGATATAAAATTATTCACCTGTTACCCAACCAACCAATCTGGTAAATGTGGATCAATATTAAACCATTAATCCAATTAGTCAATGATATATAAGTTCTACTCAATAAATTAAAAATAAATAAATAAGTGGAGCCGATCCATTGGATATCTCGACCCATTTGACATCCCTACCTTCATACCCCATCACAATGACAATTTTAAATTAAAATAACTAAAAATTATGAAAATATGATATTTTGAAAATTTATGTTACGACGAATCAAACACAATGCCATATGTTAATGTCCATATATAAATAGATATTTATGGTAAAAATACTCAATTTAACGAATGCATGGTATTAATGTTGTTTAAGTTGAGACAAAGAGTATTTGTTTCTAAATAACATAAAACAATAATATTTAAAAAGAACAATTGACATCTTAGAAATACTTTGCTTGCATAGAAAATCACAAATTCTTATTTTAAACCACCTAATCATTAGACAAGGTCAATTTATAATTAAGTATTAAATGTTTAGATGACTCACAATTGTTTGATAAGTGCAAATATAACCTTTATTTTTTCAAAAGTGCTAATATAACTCTTGATACTCGATAGACATTGACTCAGAAACTCATAACCCTGACGCTAGAGATCGGCGTTTGACCTATAGTATTCCAATGTTACTCAAAATTAAAAGATTATAATAACCTCATTTAACTTGTGATTTTATGAACTTTTATGCCCTTATATGTTGTGGGCCCCAGTTATTTTTCCACTATTCGTTCTCATGTCATCAAACTGAAAATCGGAATTTTCATAAATTCTTCAGCACAAACACAGAAATTGGAACAAATCGACAACATAAGAAGAAATAGAATTCGATTCATCTTCAACAAACATAATTCCAATCAAGAAGAATCTATCCAATTAAACAACAATTCTAAAATGAGACACGGTATCATCAATATCAGTTATCTTGTATTTTAACCACAAATTAGGACTCCCTCTGTCCCAATTCAAACTGCAATTTAACTATTCATTTAGTTAAAAAAAATTAACTTTGACAATAAAATTGAATTATGATACAAGTATAAATACTGTTGTGTGATACCTTATTAGATTTGTTATAACATATATATTTCAAAATATCAACTTTTCACAAGTTTTAATTATCCTTAATGAGAGATATTAAGGATAAAAAAATTTCAAGTCGACTGTCAAAGTCAAAGTGTGCATGTTGAATTGGGACAGAGGGAGTTGAAATATGTTTGCTTTCTTCTCTATTTCATGAACACTGATCGATAAGTGCAAATTTAGAGATGTCATCGTCTCATGCAACATAAAGTAGTAGATCTTTTTCAACAAATGGAAAAATTGGAACAAACAGATTGAAGCGATGTTCCTATCTTAGCTAAACGAGAAGTTCAGACAAACTGCCTCTGCAACAGCGACAAACCGACGACGAACTTGCATTCCCATCGATCAGAGATTTGGGGTTTGGGGAACTGACATTCCCATCGAGCCATTCCCTTCAAATTGGAGTTCGTATCGAAGAACCAACATTCCCATCTCAGGCATTCCCGACGACCAACCGACATTCCCATCCCGGCTTTCCTAACACCAAGCGACCCTCTCAGCCCCGTAGAGCGGAAGTGGTAGTAAGAAAATAGAAATCTTTTCCTTGTAGGAAAGGTTATAAAACTTATACATAGTAGTTTCCTTATAGAATTAGATTTTCTTCTAGGTTAGATTATATGTACTCACTCCCTCCGTCCCAGTCAAATATGCACACTTTCTATTTTAGTTCGTTCTAAGAAAATATGCACACTTTCTAATTTGAGAAAGAATAGATCATAAAAGACATATATACCCCTTTTAAAATCCTCATTTAAAAATTACCTTCACCTATTAAATCCAATTAAGGCCCAATAAATGTTTTTTAAAACCATTAAGGCCCAATTACTACTCCTTTAACCCTAACATTTTGTCACCCTCCGTTACAAATTTCTTAACTTTAATCCCAATTGTACCAGAGCCACCTTCTCAAACCCCTTCTTTCGCAGTTCATCTCAAACCATCACCTCAAATCCAATTATACCAGAAAATCTCAACTCATCGTTTCCACAAATCTCCAGCACACGTCTTCTTCTTATATCTCCAAAGTCTTCGACGAAATCTCACATCTCTTTCATTCCTCTATAATAAAAATTTTCTCCTTTCCGTAGGTCTACTGCATGGCGGAGCTGTACTTCAAATCTGTTACCGATGTGAACTCCTGCCGCCTACGAATTTCTACAGGGCATGGTGGAGCTCTACTTCAAACCAGCTGTGATTTAATTTTTGTTCCTGACAGAATTTTACTCAAATTAAATGTTAATTCTTGCTAGTTAGTGGTGAGATGTGGTTAATGGTTTCTTGGCGGAGGTGATTACAGTGGTGGTTGTTGTTTCTGCTGGTGAAAGGAGATACAGTGGTTGTTGTTTCTGCTGGTGTTGAATTATTTTTCTTCATTTTCTCTCTCTGCGGATATTGCTGGTACAGAGGGAGTAGTAATTTCCTTATAGACTTTAGAATCATATTCACGTTAGACTTTAGTTTGCAACCCTATATATTGTAATTCTCATCATTGATGAGATGTGTCATCGATTAGATAACAATGTACCATTCATACTACATGAAATAAACCCTCTTACATTTTTCATGGCATCCAAGCTGATTCAATTTGGGACCCCTCTTAGTTCGTCTCAAGGTTAGCGATCTTTAGCTTTAACCGCCGCCCTGCGCAAGGACAGTTGCCCACCGTACATCGTGGTCATTAGTTAGTTCATTGATTCTTCTATAATTTTTTTATCGAATCCAATATTATTATTACTTTGGTCGTGTTCGTGATGAATACTGCTTTTACTAAAGTTGAATTACCATTCTACAGATACTACTGTGTCTTTTCTGCCGCCACCTCAAGGATCTCCACTGCTAGCCGTTGTTGCTCATTGATCGATCATGTTTATGGCATGCTACAAAGACTGCTCTTATTGAAGTTGTATACTGCTCTACTGTTGCTACTACCCCGAATAAAGTTGAATACTACTCTTCCGCTGATATTGCTACTGTTGTTGTTGTTGCTATTACTACTACTACTGAAGTTGAATCCCATTCTATGAAGAAGTTTTTTTTCTTCAAAACTTTTAATGATTAGCGATTGCAGAGTCTTCTTCGCAAGTTGGGCATTCTTGTTCACCGTGCTCCAACTTGAGGGAGGGTAATAAGGAAATAGAAATATTTTCCTTGTAACAATGGTTATAAATGGTAGTTTTCTTATAGAATTAAGGTTCCTTGTAGATTAGATTATAGTAGATTGTAATTTTCTTATAGAATTTAGAATCATATTCCTGTTATAGTTTAGTTTTAGTCCTATATATTGTAATACTCATCATTGATGAGATGTGTTATTGAATTTATATCAATGTATCATTCATATTATATTAAATAGACCCTTTTATCTATATTGAAACTATCAAGTGGGAAACATTTAAGAATTTGGTCGTTGGTTGTTGGTTGCAAGGTCTTCATTGCAATTAAGTTTGGGCTGTTTTGTGATTATTGAATTGTCCAGGCCTCAAAGAAATTGAACTTATTTGTGGGCTTTATTTTCTTCCCGCGTGTGCTGAATTTCTGGAATCCGTCAGAAATTCTGACACTTCTCTCAGATGATGGGAAGCTTGATGTCTGCTTATTTTAACTCTACCTCCCGTCTCCTCTGATTCCTCTCATCCGCTCCTCCAATTTCTTTCCTCCGATTTCATGTCATCCGCTCCTCCGGTTTCCTCTCCGCCTTGGAGGAGGTGGCGACGCAGAAGTCTCCACCGTGGAAGAATTAGACGACGGGGAGTTTTGTCTTGCCGGAGATGGCGGCCGGTAGAAGTCTCCGCCGTGGAGGAGATAGCAACGTAGAAGTCTCCGCCGTGGAGGAATTAGACGATGGGGAGTTTGGTGTTGACGCAGAAGGCTTCTCTGATTCTGCCGTCTGCTAGACAATTAGCATCATTCAAAGCGGATGACGATCCCACGTGTCTCAAGATAATCTACTATTCTCTGTTTCATCCCTCAGTTTTCGGCGGGTCTCCGGGTGCTCGTGGTAGATGACGATCCCACCTGTCTCAAGATCTTGGAGAGGATGCTTATGCACTGCCTTTATGAAGGTAAGCAAAATCAAATCTATTGCTTATATGTTGTTAAGTTAATTAGAAAGATTATGTTTTAATGTTTTTTGTCCAATTGGGATGCTTAATATGTTGTCTGAATCTCTAGATTTTTCTTTGTGAATTGTGGTAAAAATCACTTCTTTTTGTTAAGGATTCATTGAGTAGAGTACTGAGGCCAAGTTTTGTTTCCAATTGGGATGCTTTATATACTGTTAGAATCTGAAATTTGAGTTTTTGGGGTTTCTGTGTTTGAAGTGCTCTATTTTCTTGGATTTGTATAGTGACAAAGTGCAATATGGCAGAGATAGCTTTGAATCTGCTGAGGGATAACTCGAAAGGGTTTGACATTGGTGATGTTCATATGGCCGATATGGATGGATTCAAGTTGCTGGAACAAGTTGGACTTGAAATGGACTTGCTTGTAATCAGTAAGTGTGGAAATTTTCTTTCATTGGATCTCGTGCTTCGTGTTCTTCGTCAGGTTTCATGTTCTGATTCTTCGTGTTCTTGGATTGATAGTGATGTCGGCCGATGATAGTAAGCATGTGGTGATGAAGGGCGTCAGTGCTTGCAATTACCTGATTAAGCCGGTTAGAATCAAGGCGTTGAAGAACATATGGCAGCACTTGAATCGTTACCTTATTAACAGTGAATCGTTACCTTATTGGTAAAATACATCTAATAGCTGGTATAAATTACCTGATTAAGCAGGATGAGTTATTGTTTACTGTTTAGATAAAGGGTAAACTTCACTATGCAGGTTATGCCTTCAACTGCTTCCATTAACCTCCCTCGAGAAGCAGCCAGCTACGATAAAGCCTCTATGAAGCAAAGTTTACTGTTTTATGATAGTCTCGAGGTACCCTCTTATTCCCTAGCTTGATATTGATCTTGAAATGTTAGATCAATGAAAGTGGAGGGTTTCATAAGAAGAATGTCCCAAGTACTGCAACTTTTGTAGTTATTAATTTTGTGTGTTTAATCTGAGTTCTATCTATACCTATTGATGTTTCTGATGCTCTTAAAATTTGAATGCATGTTAGATAGTTTTTTTGGATGAAAATCATTATTAAATCTGACGATAATAATAAACGATTGCTGATAGGCGGGAGGCAACTATGTTCACTTGAAGCTGTAAACATCATAGCTGTTTATTGGGTTACATACACCTTTTACAGGCTGTAATGTAGTTTTCTCATGTTTTATATGCACCTTTTACAGGTTAATGCAAGGATATTCTTACTTTTTATTGGACTTTTCATAGCATTTTCGCTAAGTCTATAGGCTTTTTTTGTTAAGCATGGCATTACATATCTTAGGTGGAAGTAGTTGGTAGAGAAGAGAGGAGTCTTTCCTTTTAAAGGTTTTGTGTATATTCATAGGAGATGCTTCTTTATATTGATGGTTTTTAGTCATGCTCATGCTTAGGTATATGAAAGGAGAAAATATGCTCGTAGATGTGAATTTGCTGTTATGATTATTGGTGTAAGTAGATCCATCTTGCTAAGATGAAAATTTGTGCTACTATGTTCAGATCTTTCATGTAGCGTTACAGGTAATATCTTGTTATATGTCATGTGTTTTCAGTTTGTTTTGTTCTGAAGTGATTCGTACTCGTGGATGCTCAGGTTAATGATTGAAAATGGTAAGAATTTCCATAAGTACATACGATTCAAAGCCAAGGATCTTGATAGAATGATGGCTGGGTTTTTTGAAGGGAAACAATGGAATAACCAGAGTCGATAAGTTCCGATCATCAGAAATATGTACTACATTCCTTTTATCTAAACATCTTCACTTTGTATGCTTACTGGTCTTTAATCCAGGTCTTTTCATAGATGCTGAATGCCTAAATTAGGTAGTGAATGACATTCTAAAATTTTCGTGCAAAAATACGCTTTTGAAATAACGTCGTTAGTTTTCCTGTAAAGGCTGTTTCACTTCACCCCCATAGTGTACGTAAAGTTTGTAAGATAACTGCACTTGTCACTCTTTCATCAATGAGATGGTGCAAGAATAACTTGCCTGCTTTCATTCTTGTTGTGTCTTATAGCTAGAAAGATGAAAGTCTTAGTGATGTTCAATTTTCCGAAATAGAAAAGGTTGTTGAGGGGTATCCACTTCGTTTATGTCACCGCTTTTGTTAATTGAATCTCTATAGAAGCCAATGTAAAAAATATAATTTCTGATTCCATGATCATTGCTCTGAGGCATATATAGTACTGAATATGTTCTGTCTAGCATATTTTTTCTTTAGTTTAATTACCTTGTATGTAAATATTCAGGGTCCCTTCCTCATCCATGGTGCTACGGAGGGATGATTAAAATTCATACCCATGTATTAAAATTGCTAGCTTCTTCTCAATCATGTATTTCTTGAATGACCATTATAGTTGTGAATTGTATATTGTTTTAAAGTTACAAGTTTTTGCAGACTAAGTAGGAAAAATCAAAAGTTGTTTTTTGTTGTGATAATATGTATGATAATCACGTGGTTCCTTGTATGTGGGTTTCAGTTTTGTTAGCATTTGCTGTTAGCAGTTGTTTCTGAAAGTGATGAGGAATCGGTGAGATTTCTATGTTGAGTGAGGATTGTTTGCTTGGAATAACAAAAAAACAATGGAGTTTTATATTTTTTATTACTGTTGATTCTCTGTTCATCAAAGTTGCAGCAGCAACAACAGATAAAGGACTAGAATATACCTTTTGCACCCGTTGAGTCAAGCCAAGAAGGTGTCCTTTCAATTTGCGAGCGTGTTCCAAGTTAAGAGTTCTTATAGATGATGCTAATTCGTCGAGGATTGCAGTTGATAACAAAGCAAAGCTTAGTAGCCATGGCGAAGGGTAATGTTTTGTCCTGCTAGGTTATGCAAAGTTCTTCAATATTTGTATCATTTGTATATGATTATGCTAAACTTCTCAGGTCTAAGACTATCTACATACACTTTGATTTCTAGAACAACACGATCCACATATTTTTGGAAGATGTACGTAAATTTACATATTTAGGAAAAGACTTATCAGTGTATACAATGTTTAGCAAGAAATCATGAGTACGTGAAATTCCTCCGAGTTTTCTTCCTCTTAGTTTCATTCTCTTGCAGTTCTGTTTTGACTTAGTTAAGAAGGTAATTGACTTACTGTAGTTTCCTTAACCATCCTCAGTAGATTCTTGCTCATGCTATTGGATAGTATTACTTCTCTTGATTCAGTCATTTCAGGCCATCTTCACCAGTTTTACTAATTTATGAATGGCACAGTAGATTCTTTCGTGTTTTTTGTGCAAACACTTATCGTGCTCTTTCGACTCACAGGAACCAGAGGACATTCCGCCCCAAAAAAAGTGCACCATCTGGGAGTAAGGTAGCTTTCTGTTCAATCGCGTTTCATATCGCACATGGTTTTATGTTTGCTTCTCCTGTCTGTGAACTGTTCCTTTCTGGTAGAATTTGACTTAAAAATATTTTGACTGTGATTACCCTTAGCTCTTATGTAATTCAATCCTATGCGGGCTTTGCTGGCATCTTCCTTTGCCATCATCCAAGCCCCGCTTGCCTCTACTTTGTTTGTGCTTAAATTTCTATTTGGAAATTGATACCGATGAACTGTTTCCATCGCAAAGAACGTAACTTCATTTTGCCCGATTCAATATCTTTAGTGTGCTACATTTGCCTTTTTGTTAATCGATCCTTATTTGGGTTGGCTTCTCCTTTGTCATTGTGCGGCCTGCAATCTTTAATCTGTCATGTATACTGCAATTTTTAATCTGATAAGTGCTGATTCTGCAACACAGATATCCTGATTCCTTTTTTTATCCCTTAATAGGTTTTTGTTGACTGTAATCTGATTATCAGTTAAACTAATTACTTCTACAATAAAAGAACAAATAGATTGTTTAAAATTTCATTTTTGATAAATCCCTTAATATAGTGAGGAATGTTACAAGCATCACGTGAGCAAACACAGTTCTTATAATAGTCCTGTCTTGAATTTCATTGATGTAAGTTTGGGTATGGATTTTATATCTTGGATGCTCTACTTCCCCTCATAACATCACAAAATTCCCAATCTCTGTGAATCTGAAAACTCTATAACTTTGCATCCTTAGAGTGGTTTGTGATTTTAGTAGCACATTCCACCACTTATATGGTCCAATACCGATTACTAATCCAAGTTACTTGCATACCTTTTGAAGACTATGCCCTATGAGCAAACAGTGTAGTGCTCTGACTATGTCGTTCATTTTTTTCCTCTTTCAGGGGGCACAGCTAAGAAAACACATTGATGCTACTTTAGGTAGTGGGAATCTGAGAGAAGCTGTAAGGCTTCCTCCAGGGGAGGATATCAACGAATGGCTTGTTGTCAACAATATACTCTCTTTCCCTACTTCTTATGGAAGCTTAACGCTCCTTTCATTGCATTGCTTTGCTTTGCCTTGCCATTGTTGTGTTATAACTATGATAAATCCTCACATTATGTACAAAATATGTCCGCTTGCATTCACATATTCTTCAACAGCAATTCAAGCAAAACTTGTTAGTAAATAGTTGTTATTTGCTACACACTTCATAATCCCCAATGATAAATAGAACTTTTGAAATTTGAACTGCATCATGTATCTAGACTACAGTCATTTGGATGTACCTGCTTTGTTGATATTCTAAGGAATATATTCTGATAAATTGAACATACAACAGAGTCATTCGGAGTATATACAGACATTGAACGTATCCAAATGTCTGAATCGTTTCATTTGGAAAGTTCTATATATGTTGACATGATTTTTCTCTTGATAATCCTAACTGAATAGTGGTCACTGTTTTCCAACCTGTAGCTGTAGATTTTTTCAACCAGGTGAATCTGCTGTATGGCACCCTCACAGAGTTCTGTACTGCAGAGAACTGCCCCACTATGACTGCTGGCCCTAAGTAAGTTCTTCAGAATAAATATCGAAGTGATACTTGTGTAATTAGCTGGGTGGG
>JAULKM010000010.1:5850597-5869088 GCA_032355605.1 Rubia tinctorum
ATCAAGTGGGCTCCATGAATAGTGCAGAGTGGTCTCTTACCACTGTGGAGGAAAAAATGTGGTCTCTTAAGTGGTCTCTTAGGGTTAGGTGGAAGAGAGATTGTAAAAAATAATATATTTAATTGGTAAGAGACCACTAGCGGTCTCTACCACTGCACATGGTTTTACATTGTTTTATATTAAAGTTTGAGGGCGTATATGAGTAACAATATTGTCGTAACACATTAAAAGTCATTATTATACATATATATAAACACATTAAAAGTCATAAATACTCTTTAAATAACGTAATAATGATTACTGTGCAAATAGAATTGGAGGGAGGGAGTATGTTTTGGTTGCGCTGCCTCTATCTCGTGAGTCGTGAGTCGTGAGTCGTGAGTCGGCATTATGAATGAAATCCATACAATATATAATAACAAATACCAATTTAAATTAACTTAAGTGATCTAAATTTTTCTAAACTAAACTAGAATTTAGTAAAAAAAACAATAAAGCAACATACTCCCTTTGTTCATCTAATTATGACACACTTTTTTATTTTCAGATGCTCATTTTATTTTGATACTCTCTAGTTATAATATAATTTAAGATAGTTTGAACCACTTAATTTACTTTACTTAGACCATGTGCAATGGTGAGACAATTCTAAGCCGATTCTTGCGATTTCAATTCATTAAATAATAAATATCTCTCTTCCACATCAACAACTGAGCCCGCAACTAAATCACCCCATTTTTTCCACTGTGGTTGAGACCATTTAAGCTCACTTCATGGACCCACTTTATTCTCTCTATCCTACTCCTTATTTTTACCGTTAATATTTAATTCAAATAAATTTAACTAACAAAATAAATTAAAATGTGAAATTTAATAATACATTTGTAATTTTTGAATGAAATTTCATTTCTACAAAAAATAATATTTAAATTTAATTTTAACTTTTTAAAAATTATTTTATGAATCATAATTAAAAAGAACCATATATATTTTTTAAAATATTGTAATTTCAAATTTTAAAAAGAATCAAAATTTAATTTAGATTCCAAAAAATAAAAAATCATATTTATTTTTGGGATTTTTTTTTACATTTTTTCCGATTTTTAAATAGCAAAAAAATGATTTCAGATTTTTTGAAATTAAGTTTTTTTAAAAAATTCAGTTTGAAATTAAGTTTTTAAAGAAGTTGTAAAAACATTCAGTTTTATTTTTTTAAAAAAGGGGACATACGGTGCCACGTTACCCAATCGGTGTCGCACCAAAAGTCAACAAAAATGGAAAGAAACAGATGGGGGCAGGGACATGTGGGGGTGGGGCTGCATTTTCAGAATTGGGCCGGTCTCCATTTCAAGGACCGGCCCCTTGGTCTGCAACAATGCAGACCCCTTTGAGACTCTCACTGTGATATTTTTTGATTTCGGTTCCGTCTCAATTTTTAATTGAGTCCCTTTGAGACCCCATTGTACATGCCCTTAGTACTAGTACCAAAAATTCCATAAACTATGCGTGGATTGGAATTGGCATTTAAAAGGCAGACTAAGAGTAAGAGTCGATTTTTAAGACATTTGTAATACTCTCTTTATCCCACCTCAAACTGCACACTTTTCATCATTTACTGTTCAAATTTGACCACATTTTTTAATAATACTGTTGGTTTCGTCATAACAAGTAGTTTCTCAAAAGTAACTTTTTGCTACGTTGTTAAACATATTAACAATTAGACAAGTTTCCTGATGAGCGTGAAAAAAATTATGTTCGATTTGACATGGGACAGAGGGAGTATATATTAGTATATACTAAAGGAGGTCATTCTTGTCACATGTTATTCTCACATAATTCTTGCTACATGACATTCACTTTTTAAAATTAATTGAAAATGTAATATATTTTAAAGTCAATTCCTCTATTTTCAATGCAGATCTTATCAATGATCTTCCAATATTTTAATGCTTCAAGAGCTTAATTTTTAATGTATTAAATCCCCCACTTTCTATCTTTCCATTCCCTTAATATTCTCCAAATTAAATACTATGGCCTATTCTTATTGTGGTTTTGTTTGACTGTTCAATTTTCTTCGATCGTCTGGGAGTATATCCCTTGCATTAGCTTCGTATGTAATTGGTTAATATAGATAGTATGTATGGAACATTTTTGTACAGTTCTTTAAGATTATTACTGTTAGTCACTGGTCTAATTTACTATTTAAATATTACTATAATTTAAAAATATTCATTTTATCTGAATAAATTTATCTTCTTTAATATTTTCTATTTATATAATTGAATAAAATACTTATTCTAAAATTGAAAATAAAGACAATTATATTAAATTTCTCCTTTTACAACAATTGAATAGTATCTAGATAGTATGTGAGAAATATTTTTGTACAATACTTTAAAATTATTACTATTAGTCGCTAGAGTAATTTACTATTTAAATATTATTAAAATTTAAAAATATTCATTTTATCTGAATAAATTTTATGTTCTTTATAAATGAATAAAATACTTATTCTATAATTAAAAATAAAGATAACTATATTAAATTTTTCCTTTCAGAACAATTGAAAAGTAATTTTATTTAAATGTCAATAACATTTCAAATAAAATTTAAAATTATTTTAGTTAAAAGTGAATAAAATATTTTTAAAAGAAACTTTTAAATCAAGGCATTGCACCTTCTTCAATTTTAGTTGGGATCTTAACTTTTAATTATTTTTACAAAATTAATTATTTTTATATTAAATAATAAGATAATAGTAAGCATTCGCGCGATTATCATATAATAATATAATTTTATTTATAAATTTTATTTATTATGATTTTTGAAAATGATTATTCCAAGATTAGAATTATGTAATTGTTGAAGCTTCCAGGAAAAGATACACACTCAGAGAAACTCTTGAGCAGCACAGATGTATATTTCTTGTGGCTCAATTTTGTTAATATAACTGGTTAGAAGGAATCTAAGTTAATGATCATAGGACAAACTAGTGTTTCGACTTGTCGATTCACTAACATGTCTAATGATCTCCTAATCTAGATTAATTCAATCCTCACAGTCTTTTTCGAAGGCTTACTATTTTTGGGGGCAATACCTGTCTGCTCCAAGGTCTAGTTCCTATCTTTAAGATTAGGATTAGGTCACTCATGTAACATACTTTGCCTCATAGGCAGATCTTGTCTTCTTTTTCCTGCTTTCGTTATCCTTTTCTTATGGCTCCGGGGTAGCTAATAAAATCCCCCCACCAAATGGTGGTTTCATTTAAAAAAGAAGAAGAATTGTTGAGGTAGGGTAGATAGATTGATTATTTAATGAATTGAAGTCACAAGAGTGGTTTGGGAGTGGTTTTACCATTGTACATGGTCTTAGGAGAGTCCAATAAAACTCTCTCATCCATCTTTAGCGGATGTTTCAATTTTATTTTATTTTTAAAAAAATCTCCTTCCTCTCTGTATTGTTTAATTTCAAGGAATAATAATGAATGGGTTGGGCTCCTGCCCAAAACCCACCATTATTGAATAATTCTAATCTAATAAAAAGGGAGCTAGAATTATGATGAAATTACATAATTAAGCTGGCTCCAAACAATTTGTTTTTGTGGATTAGCACCAAATAGTTGATTTTAGAACTTATATTAATAATTAATCTTTATCCCATGCTTAGTCTGAACCAGACATCAGCATGAAACCAATTTACATTATAAAAGTGGGCTTCAAATTTGTTCCTACTTGTGGTCAGAACAGAACTAATGAACAATTAGTAGCCCCACTATTTTGTTTCTGTTTAAAAGTGTTGATAATTTTTTAGAATAGATTTAGTCGTTTTCAGTTGCATCATCCCAAGAGAATAAAACTGTGTTTGGAAATTTTGTTTTTAATAACGTTGAGCATTATGATTTTTTCTGTGTCTTGTAAGAAAACTGCAGTTTGTGTTTGAAGAAAAACAAAATAAAATTGAGTTAATGCTACGTATGTAAGTACATCAAATTTGAAATTGTTAGAGGACGGCCGAAATTAGGGGCCCACAAACGAAAGTCAGTTATAATTAATTTGGTTATATTATTATTATTTTGTGAGTATTTGCAAGTGTGATGCCATGCTCCACAGTAATGTAACACAAGTGATGAGTGCAACGTCTCAGAGAAACAAATTGAACCTTTTGAAGATGTGTTATGCACTACTTTTTTCTCTCTCTTTTCCGGCATCGGTGGATTGGCTTATTTGATACACATGCCTAAGTACGCCCAAAGAGGTGTTGGTAAGTATAATTTCCAGCTGATTTTGAGCTTCTTAGGCTCTATTTGACAGGAATCATAAATTACTTGGTTTAACTAGTACTTCATGATAAAATGTAAAACCCATAAATAATTGTGGCTGTGTATATTCATATATATATATATATATATAATAGTGAGTACAAAAGTCATACAAAGTAGAATCATATATGGAAAAAGATATATATAAAACCAATCAGAAAGAGTATTCCTTTCTTAACCTGATTCTAATTCATTTAATATTCTATTACCCTCCAAGCGAAGTGTGGGACTTGTCACAACGCAATAATTGGACCGTAAGAACTCAAATTGAGGACGAGGTAGACTCTTTGTAAAGATGTCAGCAAGCTATTGGTCTGTAGGAACATGAACAACCTTAATCTTGCAAGAATACACCATCCCATGCACAAAATGATAATCAATATCAATGTGCTTGACTCTCTTATGTGAAATCGGATTTTGAGCCAGAAAGAAAGCACTATTATTATCACACAACAAAATAGGTGACACACGTGAAAAAACACGCAAATCCCGAAATAAATTCATCAACCAAGCTAGCTCCGCAACAGTATTGGTCATAGCTCGGTTTACAGATTCTGAACTTGAACGAGAGACCGTAGATTGTTTGTTAGCACTCCATGAAACCAGGATGCCACCAAGAAAAATGGCATAACCATAACTAGATCTACGAGTCTCAATACAACGAGCTCAATCAGCATCATAATAACTCAAAACTTGGAAAGCAGACAAATTCTTGCAAAACTGAAGACCATAGTGAATAGTTCCACGAACATATCACCGAATTTGAGTAACAGCATGGTAATGATTATCAGTAGGAGCTTGCATATACTGACTGACCGTGTTCACAACATAAGAAATGTCGAGACACATAATGGAAAAATACTGTAGTGCACCAACCAACGAGCGATAAAGTGTGGGATTTTCGAATGGCTTACCAGAAGAGCTTGAAAGCTGCGGAAATGCTACAAAAGGAATAGAAACCGGCGCTGAATCTTGCATTCCGACGCGCATTAAAATGTTCTTGGCATATCTGGCATGTCCACGGAATAAGCCATCGAAACTACGAACAACCTCTAGTCCCAAGAAATATTGTAAAGTGTCAAGATCGATAATCTTGAATTCCTAATTAACCCTATCAATAAACTTCCGAATGAGATGACCATCATTCCCGGTGAATAATGTCATCAACATAAACCAGCAAATAAAGTAAAGGGCACCTTGTGAGAACACAAACAAGGACGTATCTGCAGAACTGCATACAAAACCCAGGCCAACCAAAAAGGTACTAAAACGTTGAAACCAAGCACGAGGTGCCTGTTTCAATTCATAAATGGCCTTGCATAGACAATAATTAGAACGCATCTGGTCTTTGTAACTAGCACACTGCTCCATGTAAACTAGGGAATCAAGAACACTAATTTAAAAAGCATTCTCAACATCAAGCTGTCATAAAGGCCAATTTATGGTGACAGCTAAGGATAAAACAGGACGAACAGTAGATGCCTTCACCACCAGACAAAATGTATGATCATAATCGAAACTAGATAATTATTAAAAAAAAACCTTGAGCAACTAACCTGGCCTTATGCCTATCAAGTGAACCATCAGACTTGTACTTCAAACGATACACCCATTTTGAGCCAACATCATTAACATGTGGAGGACGCGAAACTAATTCCCATGTCTGCTAAGCACGAACAGCAGCCATTTCGGAGTCCATGGTAGCAACCCATTTAGGGTCCTTGACATCAAAGCGATGACTGCGGGGGTTGGTCTTTGAAAATAATGAGCTCAATAAACCAGAAATATCATAATCATATAAATCCTTGTATGGAAAATAACCAGTGGAAGAACGAGTAGCCATCAGATGTCTGGAAGAAGGGCCCGGAGCCTGGGATGGCTCAGATCCCGAGGTGGTGGGCAGGGAACTTGAGGCGGGCACAACACCTAAGACAGGTGATTATGGCAATGATGTGGAGAAGGCTAGAATCTCCGAAGCTATAGGCGATGCTAACAGCATCAGGGTTGTCGGTGCATGAGAGAAACGCATGGCTGGTGTCACCGGCGCGTGAAGCTGACGGACGGCGGGGTGGTCAGTGCGTGAATCAGCGGTGGCTGCATTGTCAACTGTGCTGGGGAGTGTTGGCTACTATCGATCATGCTGTTGGTCACCTAGTGGCAAACAAACACAATTTTCTGAAGAACCCTTATCCCCCTGTGAAATCTTAAAATTTTAAATCCTCCAGAATAATGGGAGATTCCGGAGAAGAAGATGACTCAAACACCTCCGATGGAACTGACAATGACTCTAAAAATGTTGAAATATCTAGTGATGAAGAATATGTAAAAGTATCAGTATGTAAAGCTGGAAAAAATGACTCATCAAATCTGGCATGACGAGTGATGTACTCCTTCTTCGTAAAAGGATCAAAATATATGTAACCCATGTACTGTGAACTGTAAACCTTGTACTGTGAATAGTAACCCAAAAATATACAAGGCAGACTCCGAGGGGCCAGTTTATGTGCACCATATGGCCTCAAGTTGGGAAACACATGAAAAGCAAATGGATGAAAATTGGAGTAGCATGGTGTAGTACAAAAAAAAATAGAGAGAAAAGATTGACTAGATAAAATTGGAGTGGGCAGTCCATTAATGATGTGGACTGCTGTGGAAAAAACTTCATATCAAAATGAATGGTGAAGGCCAGAATGATAGAGCATCGATAAAATAGTTTTTGTAATATGACGATACTTCCTCTCTGCACGACCATTTTACTCTGGAGTGTAAAGGCATGAAAGCTGATGATGAATGCCCTTAGACGCAAAATGAGTTCGCATGCGATGATTCACAAACTCGATTCCACCATAAGTATGAAAAACTTTAATGGTGGTAGAAAACCGATTCTCAACAAATGCTTCAAATTGCATATAAGCCTCCACAAAATCAGACTTGCATCACAGAGGATATAACCAAGTAAACCGAGAGTGATCATCAATAAAAGTGACATAATAAAGATACCCAGGATGAGAGACAACAAGTAAGGATCCCCATAGTTCACAATGAACTAAATCAAGTATGTGTGGTGCGCATTTAAATTATCATTAAAATAAAGATGCTTGCCTTTATCCATTTCATAGAAAGTACATAAATGAGGCTTAGAAAGCAAACTAGTAACTGACAAACTACCAGTCTTATTCAATGATGAAATAACATAAAAAGGAACATGTCCTAACCGATTATGCCATATCTCAAATGAGGCCTTGACTTTATTTGAATTAACAAAAAAACTAAAGCAACGCCACCATAATCTAAAATGTAGAGACCTCCCTCACTGTGTCCTTGGCCCACGAGCTCATTGGTATCCTTGTTCTGAATAGTGAAACAAGTGTCATCAAAACAAACAAAAATATTTAGATCCCTTATAAACTTGGCAATAGAAAAAAGTTCTTGGTGATATTCGGAACAACCAAGACATCAAATAAAGTGAGACAATCAGAAATCCGAGAATTACCAAAGTGGGAAATATGCAAAGAAGAACCATTGCCAACATAAACACAATGATTACCATTATAAGGAGCGATGTTATCCAGGTTGGAAGCGGAAGCAGCCATATGATTGGTTGCACCATAGTCCATGTACCAATCAAGAGTGTCATTCAGTTACTGGTAAGTTGTCTGAGATGTGTCCGCGGAGTTTGCAACATCATCACGAGAAACATGTGACCGTTTGTAACAAAATTCAGCAAGATGACCAGGACGATGGCACCACTGGCAAACATAAGTGTCCGACTGCCCTGTGGAAGAGCACCACAGCTAGTGGCGACCGGTTGCGACTATCGCCCCTGCCATGGCCGCCCCTCCATCAATCAAAACCACGGTCTCCTCTACCGCGGTTAGACTGACCAGATCACTATTGAGAAGCAGATAAAACATAGGGTGCCGGTCCAGAGGTAGACGAGCGAGATTTGAGTGAAAATTCTAAAGTCTCAGCATCAGCAACAAGGGAATACAAAGGAGGTAAAAGATCTTTAACCATTTGAGCAGAAGAAACCTGGGAAAGCTTATCTTTAACCATTCAAACCACGACAAAAAACAACAATAACCTCATCATTAAGAGGATGACCAAAAACACACAATTCATCAAGAATGTCTTTAAAATAAGCATAATATTCCTAAACATGCCGATATTCTTAACGAACACCATATAAACGATAACAGAGATAAAGGCAACGAGCACGAGAATTATTCTTAATATTTAGTGGTTAAAGCATCTCATACCTGAGTAGCAGTGACCATACCGTCAACTTTTGACATTGCAAAAGGATTCAGGGATAAAAATAGCAGCTTGGACTAGCTAGTCTGTCTGAATCCAAGCATCATGAGCAACAACATTCTCAGAAGCCTTCGGATTCCTTGGATGACGAGCTTGCAGGTGCAGCGGGGCACTTAATCGAACCATCAACATAGCCAATTAATTTGACAGTTCATAAAACATAGGTAACATGAGTATGCCAGTGAGAGTAGGAACCATCAAATTTGATAGTGATGCAGTTGATCAACGATGGAAGCAGAATGGTCGTCATCAGGAACAAGCAGGAACATATCCAAACACAAAAGGAAAATAAAATCACACCAACACACAGCAAGCTTGTGAATGGCAATGAACGACTGATCTATCTTTTGTGCGTTCAATTGGAGCAGCAAAAATTAGCAGCAGACGGAGATGGCACCGGCGGACGGATTAGTGGCGCGTGTTGGACAAAGGGGTCGCGTGTGATCGGCGACCGGTGGTGCGTGGGATGGTGCATGAGGTGGCAACATCTGCTCTCTGATCGGCGATCACCAGAAACCTAGAAGCGGCGACGGTGATCGAAAAAAGATGCAAGTGGGAGGCAGCCTGAGATCTAAAAAAGGCAAGAAAAGTTGGGATATTTTTGGGAAAGTCCAAAGAATATTTAGAGAGACTTGACTAATACCATGATAGAATGTAAAACCCACAATAATTGTGGTTGTGTGCAGGGGCGGAGCCAGAAAGAATTCGTGGCGGGGGCTAATATGCAAAGGAAAAAAATCATCAATTTTTCTTTATATCGGAGGGGGCTGGAAAAAAATTTTAAAAAAATTTTACCCTAAAAATACCTGTAACTTTTAGCTTGGCGGGGGCTGGAGCCCCCTCCAGCCCCCTTGTACCTCCGCCCTTGGTTGTGTGTATTCATATAAATAGTTAATACAAAGGGTATACAAGGTAGAATCAGATATGGAAAAGAATATATACAAAACCAATCAAAAAGAGTATTTTTTCTTAATCTGATTCTAATTCATTTAATCTTCTATTACTCCCTTAGTTCTAGTAAAAATGACACAATTTCCTTTTCCATTCGTCCCAATAAAAATGACATAATCTGAAAACTATCCAAAATTGCAATGAATATGTTGTTAAATTCTCACAGTATCCTCTTTAATTTTAACAGCTTTCAGACTGGGCCCATAACTTTCTCAAAATATTTCTACGTTTTCACAATTATTCTCTGTCACATCAGTTTGCATAAAAGAGCGAGACAAAAACAAATCACTACTACAACAAAATGGGCCTATTAGGACACTTATTTAGGACACTTTTATAAGAAGCATCCTAATAAATGTATATTAAAACGCTTAAATTAAACGTCATAACATTGTGTGACACATATTAAAAGTGTCTATATATAGAGTTGAAATAATGTGAGAACAATTATCTTAGGTGAGAACACCCACTTATGTGAAAACAAATTCTAACCATTATTATAGCTGAATCAATGGTATAAATTTGATAATGAATATTGCTCCAGCCTTTAAAATGAGCGAATCCTACCCGGGTCAAATGTAATACTTGGTGATTATTGTATATCTCGTAGTTGTTTCAAACGTTACTTATAAGTGTTTCAAATGTAATTAATATGGGTTTCTTTTATAACTTACGTATACTATGAAAATAATTTGGCGTTTAGACTATAACTTATAGGTGCATTAACCATCGTTTATAAGTGTCTCAAATATAATATGAAGGTGATTCTTTTATAATTTGAATCTGCTACGTAAACAATTTGGTGCTTAGAATACAATTAATAGGTGTTTCAACCATCACTTGTATGTGCTTCAAGTGTAACCTACTGGTGCTTCTTTTATAACATGTACTTTCTAACAAAAACAACTTGGTGCTTAGAGTACAACTCATAGGTGTTTCAGTCAACGCTTATAAGTGCTTCAAATGTAACTAGTATGTGCTTCTTTTATAATTTCATGTGTGTTATAAGCAATTTAGAGTGGAACGGAAGGAGTATATATTAATGGGACGTTACAAAGTGACCCAATATTGAAACTATTGGGACATTTATAAGTGTCCTCATAGATGTATATTACGATACTTATAAATTAAATGTCACAATACATATGTTATTAGGACATTAAAAATTGACATATAATAAGACGTATAAAAATAACCTTATATCTTGTTTATAGAGTCGATTAATATAGCAACCCAAGTTCTAGGGACTCACGATAAGGGGACGTTTTAGAAGCGTTATATGAATGGAAGTGTCTCAGTGGATCAGACCTGTTGGGACACTTTTAAGTGTCCAAATAGAACTTTTGTGTTGTAGTGAGTGTGTCATTTTTGTTAGGACAGAAGTAGTAGTAAATTGTTAAAATAATATTCTTATTTCTAAAGAAATGTATTTTTAGAGAAACATAAAAATTGATTTCCTTTATTTTAAAATAATTTTGTTTTACTTATACTTCCTTTTTTCACGGTATTTGGTATACTTTTCTTTTATGATTGTTTCTTTTATATTTGTACACTTTTTAATTTTGGAAATAATTTTTTAATTTGATCCACTCATTGTACTTTCACTATTGTAGAACAAGGCAATTAACGGCGGTGAAATAGGACGTTAGACAGTTGTTCCGAACCGTCATCCCTGGCATTGCCGCTCAACAAAACTGGTCATTAGACGGCAGTTCCAGAACCACCATTGAATGTTGCCTTCCACAGAGCTTCTGAGCACTGTGGAAACTTATTTTAAAGAGGAAGTCTCACGAAAGGTGACATGTTCATAAGGTTATGAACATATCATTTTATCTTTTAACTTAAAATCTATATTTTTTAAATTTAATTATTGTATTTTAAAATTTAAAACACGTAAGAAGGTGTATTTGAATGTGAAAATATAACTAAAGTTATGTAAAAATTACAATACATAAATTAAATAATAATTTATTTAAATTTAAAATTTTATTATTTTATTTAACAAATGTGGTGTATAAGTTTAAAAAATACAGTGAACTATCCATAACTTAATGTCATGCCGCTTGTCAAGAGACCTCCTCTATTTTTTAACCGATGTCTATCGTACTGACATCGAAAAATACTTCTGAAGCCGCTTTCAGTTTTGGAATTGGCCTCAGAAGAATAAAAAAAATTGGATTTTCTGGTTCTGCTGAAATCAGAAAACCCAAATCGAACATACCGTTCCATATATTCTTCATATGAACATATATCAATATTCATCTTCAACACAACACAACCACCATCATTCTCATCTTTTATACACTCATATCAAACCTACAATCAAACTCATGATAATTAACATTCAAATAACAATCATCAAGACATCTTGAACATTAACATGGTATATCAAAATTAGCAGGTGGGTTTACCATTGAGAAATTCAAAATGAAGAAGAAACCATACCATAATAATATGAAGTTTATCACAATACATTCTTTGTATTTAAAGTCTCTGCCGCGGATTCACATTCAAAAGGGAAAAAGGAGGAAGTGTTAGATTTGGGGAATGAGGAGGAGAAGAAGGAAGAATGAAAGGAAAAGTTGTTGCACTCCATTGTAAAAGTGAAATATTTTTGTAGGGTTTCTTACTTTATTGCACTCCAGAAACTAGTTTCGAAGTTGGAACCTCTTCGAAAATGTCCTGGAAGTACCTTAAAACAATAGTTATTAGTGCATGTTTTTGTAGTATATTTAGGAAGCGGTTCAATCGCCTTTTGTCTACTTGAATGCGCTGCAGAGGTATTTCCGTAATAGCCACCGATGCCAGAAGTGCATTTTTTATGGCACTTCCTCCTTCAGAAATCCCCTCAGAAATGCCTAGAAATAGTAGTTTTTAGTGCATATTTTTGTAGGATTTTTTAGACGTCGGTTCAACCGTTTTTGTCTACTTTAGCGTACATATTCCGACTTTGAAAGTGTTCTCAGAAATGCACAAAAGTAAACAATGGAGCCAACTTATGACACTTTCAACGGCGGTTTAGTCCCCAACCACCGTTAAGCATACTATGTTAGATGGTGGTTATTCACCAACCACCGTCTTACAGATTTTTGGAGCCGTAAATCGTCAACTCGACTGCCAAAACACATGTTTCAAGTTCGGAACATAGGATAGACGGCGGTTTCGAAGAAAAAATTCATAACTGCCGCGCAACGGAACCGTTAATGATCATTCCTGCACTAATGTTTTTTTACTTTGTAAACTCAATTCCACTCATTCATTTGATTTACCATAAATACAAACACATAAATCTCTAAGTGATGCCAAATACCTAGAAATTGTTGGGGTATGTAAAATTATATCAAACAGAACCTTAATCGATCAAATATAAGAAATATTATTTGCCCACTGATATTTTTACTAGCTAGCATAAATCATTTTTTCTACCAAAATAAATAAGATGCTGTGATCGTCAATTAACTTGTTTTATTATGATGAAAAACAACTTTTACACCAAGAATCAAAAGGTTGATGAGAGCCTTTTTGGTTTTTTAAAATTACTATATTTTAATATTAATTAACTAACAACTAATTAATAATCACTTAGAAACTCAAATTACAAATTAAATAGTAATAAATCATTTACTCCCTCTGATCTCTTAAGGTTGTTCGAAACAAAATGTCACATTATTTAAGAAAAGTAAAATGAGTGGTTGAAATTGTATTGGCAGAGTAAAAAGTAAATTGAGTGGATGAAAATAACCTAAACTTTTCATTAAATGGAAGTAGTCATTATTAAAAACCCAAACAAAAAAAAGGAAAGAGAGCCAATGTTATGAATGCGGAAGGAGTAGTAAAATCAACCAAAATTGCAGCTAACTGTTACTGTATTTGCTAGCCAGGACAAACTCTATCAGTTTAGTGCTTGCGCTTATATTATTGGACTGGGGTCACAGACTCCTACGATGAATGAAATGGTACAATCATAGATTAATAATGGACTTAGTTTTTTAAACTCTAATGATGATTGAGACCTTAACGTTTAGAAGGGTCGACAAAGTATGCACAACTATGATTGGCCATTCAATTCGGCCTCAACCCTTTACCTGGATTATTCTTCCACTATAAATACCTAACCTTAATCCCTCAGTAATCATAGTTTCCCATGTTTAAGCTTTTGTTTTCATCACTAAACGAATCCCACATCCATTACTCTAAGCTCAATTAAGCAATGGCTACGGGAATCATGGACACCGAATTTTCTTGTTATAGCACCACCACAACCACTGGCTACAGCGACGACGACAACGGCTGCAACTGGAACGACTGGTCCTCCGTCATGGACTGGGACGGGTTCTCCGGCGATCTAAAGAAAATGGACAACATTAGCTTTCCCGAACTCCTGGAGTCCCTCATGGATGACGATGGCAGCACGGTGATTGACCCGTTCTCGTGGTCCGTCTCCCCCGGGACAACGGTGACGACCGACGCGGAGGATGAGGACTCCGGGGAGGACATCAAAGGGATGCGGCTGGTTCACCTGTTGGTGGCCGCCGCAGAAGCGATGACCGGAGCGAACAAGAGCCGGGAGTTGGCTAGTGTGATATTGGTACGGCTCAAGGAACTAGTTTCTCCAAACCAAGGCACGAACATGGAGCGGCTAGCCGCCTACTTCACCGACGCCCTACAGTGCCTACTCGAAGGGTTCGCGATTAGTACCACGGCTAGGGTGCACCGCAGCTATGCATCCAACAACAGCCATGTGCCTAGAGATAACGACCCCCACCACCAAACTGACGTGCTAGCGGCATTCCAGCTGCTGCAAGACATGTCACCGTACGTCAAATTCGGGCACTTCACGGCTAACCAGGCCATCCTCGAGGCCACGGTGCATGACCGGAGGATTCACATTGTGGACTACGACATCATGGAGGGCATCCAATGGGCCTCACTCATGCAAGCAATGGTGTCTCGCAAAGACGGACCTTCCACTCCACATCTCCGCATCACCGCCCTTTCTCGTGGCGGCCACGGCCGGAGGTCGTTCGGAACCATCCAAGAAACTGGGCGGCGGTTGTCGGCTTTCGCGGCCTCCATCGGGCAGCCATTTTCGTTTCACCAATGTAGGTTGGACCCGGACGAGACGTTTCGTCCATCCGCATTGAAGCTGATACGAGGGGAGGCTTTGGTGGTCAATTGTATGTTGCATTTACCGCATTTTAGTCACCGAGCCTCGGAGTCAATAGCCTCGTTTTTGTCGGCGGCTAAAACGTTGAACCCCAGGGTAGTTACCTTGGTCGAGGAGGAGATGGGCCCCACATCTGATGAAGGGTTTGTTGGTAAATTCATGGACTCTTTGCATCATTTCTCTGCTGTGTATGATTCGCTGGAGGCGGGGTTTCCTATGCAAGGGAGATCTCGAGCTCTTGTGGAACGTGTGTTTTTAGGGCCCAGGATAGCTGCGTCTGTGGCTAGGATTTACCGGGCCTGTGGAGAGGAAGATGCGGGCTCTTGGGCTGAGTGGATGGGTACAATGGGCTTTAAGCCCAATCGTATTAGCTTCGCTAATCATTGTCAAGCAAAGTTGTTGTTGGGACTCTTTGATGATGGATATAGAGTGGAGGAAGTGGCCAGCAACAAGCTTGTTTTAGGGTGGAAGTCACGACGTCTTCTATCCGCTTCGGTTTGGACACTTTTTGATGCTAATGTGTGAAAGGGAAAAGGGATTTTTTTTCTATTTATAAATATTATTTTGGGAAAGAAAAGTTTCGGAGTTGAGTTTTCTTACAAAGTGAAAGATAGAGAGTGTCGCTTATAAAACTGTTTTATGGTAAGTTTGCAGGTTAATCATAATTGTGCAAATATATAATAGGAAATTTGAGGATTTGAGGATTGAAATAGCATTATTTTTTCTCATGGTCAAAGTTATGTGTTAAAGTTTAAGGATAAATTTGTAAATCTTCTAAAGGAGGGAGGTAAAAATGAGAAACACTCTGCCTCCCTCCTTTTCTTCCGCCAATGAATGTTCAGGACTTAGAACGTTTTAGTCTCCTTTCAAAATCGACCCAACCCCACCTTGACTTGGGTGTTTTCATGGTGGACAAGGTGCGTGGCAAAGATGTAGAAAGAGAACCTCTTTCATGTACAATCGTGCGCTTGTTGGATGATTTAAAACATCAAGGCAAACCTAAATGTAATTCTTAACTCTGGAAAAATGAAACATCAAGATAAATATATAAAAGACCAACTCACACTATTAAAACATCAAGGTATAAAATGAATGAGAATATGATATTTAAAAAGTAAAACATCAATATTGTATATACAAGGCCCAAGTGGCAGGCCCAACACATTTAGAGCACATCGAAGTTAATATAATATTAAATGAATTAGAATATTTCTTTTTAACCTGATTTTAATTCATTTAATATTCTATTAGAAGTACCCATAAAAGCGAGCTTCCAGCATTAATCCTTAACTCCACTCGACATACGAAACACACTATCAGCATTCGGCCACGACCATGCAGATAGCTACCACTCAGCTCACGTTCGAAGGAACGTAGCTCATGATGGCCACCATGATGGCCACCATGATGGCCACGGCAGACATGTCCCGCAGGACGGATAACACTTCAAATGTAGGACGAAAGAAGCCTATAAATAGTCAAGAGATTAAGGAAAAACAGTACGTAAGATCTAGCAGGAAAAAAAATATTACTACTAGAAAACAAAGCTTTTACCACACCTATTTTACCTTGGTTTATTGGAAAAATGTTGAAAACTGAGGGAAACGGTTCTTTTACCTCGGTTTTTTAGAAAAGAAGCAATAAAAATTAAATTAAATTAAGTATAGTGTCGGTCAGAGTTTGGTTATACTGAAAGGTACCGATGTCGGTTTATGTTGGCTATTGAAAAAGTGAAGACATGGGAGATGCAATCCAACATCGGCTTGCATCATTACTAAACGAGAACTAAATGAAATGAAGTCAACCATATTTGAAACATGCCAAAGGCATAAGAGCTCTCTGAGTCAGAGTTTCAGTGAGTCTGAGTCTGAGTTTGCTCATTTTGTTGTGGTTGCAACGAGGGCGGGAGCTCAATCGCGAGCGATTGTGATGGGAATTCCTCCTCATCGGGATCATTGTAAGGTCTATAACTGCAGGTTTTCGTTCTCGCCATTTTCTTGCACATTGAATCCAAAGTACACAATCAACAAATTATAAACACAATCAACATTTAACAAATGAATCAAATACACACAATCAACACACTATAAACACAATCAACATTTCACAAATGAATCCAAAACACACAATCAACATTGAAATAAAAATACGTAAACTATAACCAAACCATCACCACAACCACAAAATATGAACAATCAATCCCAAATGCACAATCAATAATAAATCTCAAATACACTATATATATAATCAGTCATCACGACATATGAATTGAAAATGCACAATCAACAATCATTCCAAAATACATGCACTACAATCAATCATAACCACAACAACAAACAATCATCAATGAATCTAAAATACACGATCAAAAATAAATCCAAAATACAATATAATCAACCACCATTATGATAGCACAAGATCACCGATAAATCAAAATTACACAATCAACAATAAATGCCAAATACAATACAATCAACCATCATTACAATGACACACTATCAACATATTTATCACATATATTCGGCAAAAAAACATAGGATTCAACATATTTAACCGGGAATAAGGAAAAATGAAGAAATGTACCTGATCAGAAAAGAATGAGGCAACGTCGACTAGGGTTCTAATCGAAGGAGGTTAAACCGAGACGAAGGAGTCGAAGTTGGCTGCAACTCAGATTGTGTTGTTTCATATTTGTACTTTGGGACCGATGTCGCCTACGTATCATCTCTGCCATGCCATATTCGAGCTCTAAAACCTCCAACACGGCGGCGATGGCCATGGGTAGGAGCGACGATGCTTAGAACCGCTAGGGAAAGGTGGAGATGATGGTTGTGAGTGAAATAGACAGCCGATTGAGGGGATTTAATGGGCAGCTAGATGTGGGCGATGGAAAATGGGTTCGGTCGAGTGGTTTTGTTCTTTGCTCGACTAGGGTTAGATAGAAATTAATTGGCATTTTGAATTTTTTTTATTTATATAAACAATAAAACCAATTTCGGTTGCACATCGGTTCAATTTCATACAAACAAACAGCAATTGAGCGATAGATAGCTGATATCGCTGATGGGTAATTGAAGACATCGACCTAAATCCATGATGTAGCTGACGCCGACTCAATATTGATAATACGATATAAATAACATGTCGACTGCTTCATAATGATGTTGGCTGACAGATTGCCGACATATATGCGACGTCGACGATTTGTACTCACTGAAAACCGAATAGGAACCTACATGAAGCCGATATTGTTTATAGGTAATTGATGATACCGACCTAGAGCCAGAATGCAGCCAACGTTGACTTGTTATTGAACAAACAATATCGAATGCTTTATAATGGCTTTGGCCGACATGTAGGTGGCGTTAACTCTTTGTACTTATTGATAACCGAATAGAAACCTACATGAAGCCGATGTTAGCCTCTTTATTCGGTAACAAGTTGACTGTCAATATACAATAGTTAACAGTTATTGTTTGACTTTAGCTGGGGAAAAGTCAACCATAGACCTACAATCAGTGGCGGATCCAATGGTAGGCTAGGGGGGGCTCCAGCCCTACCTAGATCTCCGGCCACTGGGTAGAAGGAGCGTCCGGGCCGTCGAGCGCGTCTCCGGCCGGCGGAGCTTGGCGCAATGGCGCGTCTCCGGCGAAACGCCGGAGAAGAAGGCCGCGTCGCGGCCTTTTTTTTGCTAGCGAAGTACTAAAACGACGTCGTTTTGACGTTAGTTAAACGACTTCG
>JAULKM010000010.1:5869098-5886332 GCA_032355605.1 Rubia tinctorum
TACAAAGAGAGGGTTCAAGATATACTTGAAACCAGTGGCGGATCCAATTGTAGGCTAGGGGGGGGGGGCTCCAGCCCTACCTAGATCTCCGGCCACTGGGTAGAAGGAGCGTCTGGGCCGTCGAGCGCATCTCCGGCAAAACGCCGAAGAAGAAGGCCGCGGCGCGGCCTTTTTTTTGCTGCCGAAGTACTAAAATGACATCATTTTCACGTTAGTGAAACGACGTCGTTTCACTTGTAAAAAGGAAAAAAAATAAAAACGGGTTTGGGGCTTTGGGCCAAAACTGAGCCCAAAGTCCAAACCAAACCAACATCATTTCATTTTTGTGCTTCTTCTTCAATCTTAGAACTGAGGCCTGAGCACTTCAGCCTTCAGCCGAACCGAGACCGAGAGGACTGAGGAGCGGACTTCCGCCGCCACGCCACCAGGTCTCCGCCGCGCCACCAGGTCCCGCCGCCTCTCCGCCGCCTCTGCATGCCGCCTCTCCAAAGTCCAAACCACTGGTACTTAGTTTCAGCCTCCCCTACGGAAAATTCCTGGTTCCGCCACTGCCACTAACACTGTCATAGAACACAAAGGTGTCACTAGAGATGAGATAGTTGAGCTCAAACATGAGACTATGGAACCAACATGCATCTGTGACGGCGTTTGCAATATCCCGATACTTAGTCTCAACAATTCATCATGAAGCAATAATGTCTTTTGGAAGACCAACTTACATGATTATAACCTAAAAATATATAGTAGTTAGATTTAGACTCTCTGGAATCTGGGCATCTATCCCAATCAGCTTCAGAGTAATCTTGTAGCTTAATGATATATTTCCTTCATGAGGGATCTATATGTATTTTTGTGAGCTTAGAATGATGATCGTCATCGGAGAAGAACATTCACAAGGATGGCAGTAGATTGAAAAGGTCAATCGCAAGGTTGGTAGCAGAATGTATACCATTCGACTTAATGTAGAAGATAGAAGAAAGTAGGAGAAAGGGAAGGCAAGAAAAAAAGCAATCTTCAAAGGCAATTTAGAAGTGTGTATCAGGCACGGACCTTGCCAACTTAAACGGTATGTGTCACAAGAATTTCCCAGAAATGGAAGTCCAATGAATGGACGGTGTAAATATATACGGTCCGTACCAGATCAATTTCTGAGAAAAAGGACAATTAAAAATGCATTCTCTGGTTATGTATTTAATCTATTCAATCAAGGGGAGTTCAAAAACCGCCTTCTATTCGAGTCCGAAAGAGGTTCCGAATTTGGAACCGATTTTAGGGGTTCCAAAAAAGGCTGCCAAACTTATCTGCATCTAAATGCATGCGTTAACCAATGCGTATGACACGTTTGTTATTATGTTTTTGTTGGTTGATTGCTAGTTTTAGCTAGGTTTACATTACAAAGGGTTTAGATGACCGTTGTTGATTTTCTTATCTGAATCCCCAGTTTTGTGGACTTAATTGGATCAAACGGACATTATGTTCTCAGGTGCTCCTAGATTTTCTTTTGTGAGGTTATTGGTAGGTTGCTTGTGAGCACTTCAGATTAGTTTTGTAGAAGGCCATTCGCAGGGGTTGTAGTAGATATTAGAAGGCCATCAACAAGGGTGGTAGTAGACAGAAAGCCACGAGTTAAAATGTTGTGGTAGATGGAATTTAGCCGATAAGAAAAAGGGAGTTGAGTCCAACAATTGAAGATTTGGAAAGGTTGTTCCAGGCAGCAAGGTTTGTTCTAGAGGCCCTTGGCACGGACTGTCGGATTCAACACGGCCCGTGCCGATGAAACTACTTGTACAACTAAGTATGGGCTCAGACTGTGCCATTTAACAAGGCTCGTGTCGTTCCAAAGTCAATATTTCGAAGACCAGCCCACGGGGTGTGAAGATTTACACGCCTTACCATCATTGACTCCCAGCCGATGACCCGCAAGGATAAACACGGCCCGCGCCATTCAGAAGAAGGAAATTGTGCACCCAACCAGCGTCCCATAAATATTCACGAGGCCAATTCTCTTCAACTGATCAAGAAAACGTCCTAGCCGACGGCCCAAGATGAATGATGAGACCGTGCACTCAGACCGACTGAGAAAAATCCCCATCCGGTGGCCTTGTTAAATGACACGGGCAGTGCCAATCAACTCCAACACAAGCCATGTTCTATAGCATGGCCTATGCCGATTATTGCTAGGATTTAGGTCACTTTTTGGGCCTTTTCCAAGGCCCAATTCTCTACTACTATAAATATGAGCCTATGTCTACTACGTTTTAAGTTTAAGAAGAATTTTTGAGTTTTTTTATTCTCCTAAAAGTAGGTAGAGAGAGAAAGGGACTAACCCTTCTTTCTATTTTACTTTCTCCTTGTTTTTCCCCAAGAGCATTTAATCCTAAGAGCATGTTTCTGGAATGATCTACACCTAAATGCATGCGTTAACTAATGCGTTTGACATGTTTGTTATTGTGGTTTTGTTGGTTGATTGCTAATTTTAGTTAGGTTTGATTACAAAGGGTTTGAATGACCTTTGTTTGTTTTCTTATCTAAATCCCTGGTTTTGTGGACTTTGTTGTATCTAATGGACATTTTGTCCTCATGAGGGCCTATATCTTCTTTTTAAAGCTTATTGGTAGGTTACTCGTGGGCATTTCAACGTAGTTTTGTAGAAGGACATTCGCAAGGGTGGTAGTAGATATTAGAAGGTCATCTGCAAGGGTGGTAGTAGACAGAAGGCCACAAGTCAAAATATGGTAGTAAATGGAATCAAACCGAGAAGAAGAAGGGAGTTGAGTCCTACAATTAAATATTTGACGGGAGTGTGCTAGCCAACACGACCCGTTCTACAGGCTCTTGGCATGGACTGTCGGACTCAACACGGCCCGTGCAGCTAAGTATGGGAACAGGCTGTGCCATTTAACATAGCCCTTTCGTTCCAAAGTCAATATTTCATAAACTAGCCCATGGCATGAAAATTTACATGCCTCACCATCATTTTTCTCAGAAATTGACTCCCATCTAACGCCTCACAAGGATAGACATGGCTTGCGCCATTCAGAAGAGGAAAATCATGCATCCAGTTTGTGTCCCATGAAGATTCACATAGCCCGTGCCGCTCAACTGATAAAGAAAGAGTCCTAGCCGGCGGCCAGGGATGAATGGCATAGCCGCGCACTCAGACTATCCGAGAAGAAGCCTCTTCCGGTGTCTTGTGTTGAATTACACGGGTCATGCCAAGCAACTCCAACACGGTTTGTGTTCTTTAAAAAGGCTCATGGCGATGGCTACTAGAGTTTAGGTCATTTTTTGGGCCTTTTTCAAGGCCCCATTCCCTACTACTATAAATAAAAGCCTATGTCTACTAGGGTTTAAGTTTAAGTAGAAGTTTTGAGTTTGTTTTAATTCTCTTAAGAACTGGTAGAGAGAGAAAGGTACTAACCCTTATTTATATTTTATCATCTCCTTGTTTTTGCCCAAGGGTATTGAATCCAATGAAATACTTGGCTTCAGTACTTAGGGAGTAGTTATTTATCTTGGGGATCTATATTTGTATTCATGACTTGGTAGTTATTTTGTGAGATTCTAGATATATCTATCCTTTTGTGCTTATGAATATTAGGTTGTCTTATTCTTTACATTCTTCTTAATTACATAATTGTTAATCCATGTTGGCATACTCCTTAGTCTACTTTCATAATGGTGCATTTATTGATATTCCCCGGAGATTGAAACTTGGATGTAATAGGGGTAGCGATAGTCTGGGACCATATAGGTGTATGCATTTGGGTCGCCAAGTCAACATTATGATTACCATAGACTAGTCTTAGCTGTAAAATGAGCCCGAAGGGTTGCAGATAGAGATAGTGTAGTAGCAAACTAGGGTTAGCATATTTTGAAACCTTAGATTCAACGATAATGTGCATATCCATTTGCCTCTTTAGTCTTAGGGAGAAGCATTCATAGTGGAGTTCCTGTGATGTAATCATACATGGAAGAATCAGATATGCACACCAGGTAGGGTCGTTCTTGCACTCTCCTAATTACGGAGGCGATACCGATGGAAGAATACAATAGCACCCTACGTGACAGGTATGGGGAAGTTTTGATCATCGGCCACACTACGTGGCATAAGCATCAGGATAGATTTGTATGGCTTGAATGTGATTGAATCTAGGATCAAAAACAATACTGCTAATGTTACACAAATATTCCCTAAGTGTTAGCGATACATAGTTTTATTCTACTGTGCTCTTTCATGCTTGTAGTTGTTAGATAACCCCCCCCCCCCCCAAAAAAGTTGTTTTGAAACATTAGACATTCCTAAAGTGTGATCGGATTAGTGACCCGATTACAGTTTTGTATAGTTAAACGTTAAATTCCTAGCATCTCGGTGGATGACCCCCGTCTTGTCACTATCTACCCCATTGGTAGTTTAGTAATGAGATGGGAGGAACATTATAAATCTTCTATCTTTGATCTTATTTAGCTTCTCTACAGGTTAGTAGATCTCCGGAAAGGTTGTTAATTTTCAACCCTGCGAGGAGGCGTATCACGGAAACTTAGTTTTCTGGCAAGAAGCAAAAGAAACAAATTTGACGTGGCTCGGTATCGTTAACACTTATTCTCCTCTTTCTAAAAAGAAAAACTAACAAATATTAAAACAAACAAAAAAGTAAAAATTCTTCATCATTGTCGGTGTCGTCAACACTCCCCATCCTCTATCTTATGTCGTATGGTAGCTACATTATGACCAGGTCCCCCGAATCCCTTAAATTTTGTTAGAACGGTGGGTGGGGATGGACGCACCCACGCGTGAAGGGTAGCCCGATGGAGGAGAGGGAGTGACGCAACGGAGGGTAAGATACCGCCAATGTTGGGTGAGGGAGGGAGGGGGAGGGAGAGTTAGGGGGCAGAGGTGGGAAAGTGGATGCGGTGGAGGGTGGACGATGAAGGGGGAGATAATAAGTGAAGGGTTTATTTTGTGGCGAATAAAAAATAAGGGAGAGCAGATTCATGCCTTAGCAAAAAAAATTAAGTGAGGAAGGAAGGAAACCCTGGAAGCGAGCTTTATATACTTGAGCCCAAAATTCCAATAAAGACACACCATTAAATTCGGTTCTTCAATTAAACCGCCTTTAATTGATGCCCATTAAAGGCGATTAATAAATTTAAAAGTACATTAAAAAAATTTGGGGTGACTTGGAAGGGACTTCCGACTTTGGAACCTCCATCAGGTCTCAATCAAAAGCGGTTCCTCTTGGGATGAAATTCTGACTTCGGAACCTCCCTCGTGTTAAAATCAAAGGTGGTTGAGGAACCGCCTTTGACTGCCCCCTTCAATCAAGGGGTTTTCACTAGTGAGGCCCAGAGAACGCGTCGTGTAAAATTACACGGTTGGTTCCCATAGTAACTGGCACAGTCTGTGTCGTCCTATTAATTAGGGTTTTTACTAGCAGGTTTTAACATTATCTCTCCTCTCACTATATAAAGAGGCTTTATCTTTTGTTCATAAAGAAGTTAGTGGATCTAAAAACTCTCCAAACACATTTCCTCTAATTCTTCATTCATTTATGACTTCCGAACCCATTTATGTCATGGATTTTATTATGGTAGCTTAGATTAGTACTTGGGAGCATTTGTAAACATATTTTGATTCTTGACACGTAAGACTCCTAGATTCATCTATTTTATATAGTTATTAACATTTTTTCTTTGTCTTTAAATTTATATGATATTCTTGTATGATGTTAGGATGTACAACTAATTGATTCCAATGTATGATCTAGCATTGGGCACGGGAATGAACCAGGGATTATTTTGTTGTTTTATCGGGTTTGGTCAAATGTCAATGTGAAGGTCATGTTTATTAGTGACAACTATGCATGATTAATTTTTTGTTAGATTAGGCTAAGGGAATTAATGGAATTAGGCTATGAATGATACGGGAATGGCCTGACCACATACTGTCGGGCATCGATATTTGATGTTGTTGGGGTTGTAGTATACTTCTGAAAGTCACATTACATGTTTGTAGTAAAATAGTCCGAACAAAATTCTGGGGGGGATTAATGAGACACTGATAATGTCAATCGTAAATGTATACACCGTTGTAGTGTGTGTTCCCGGTGGAGGTTCAGTTGAGTGATGCTACTACAGTGTTTAATTTGCTGCGAGATGTTGGATTTATTAACCAAAGAACTGATGACTATACGGGGTCCGTGGTAGCACTCCTCTAGATATGACGGGTAAAAATGAGAGTTTAACGAGGAGCAGAACTAGGATATTAGTCGTCGTGGGAGTTCTTGGTGAATCAATAACCCACACCCTGTTGGTTCGTTTAATTCCCGCGAGATGATTAAGTAAGGTCAAAGATAAGATTTATATTGTTTCTCACGTACTCACTTCTAACTAGAATAAAGAATCCAGTTTCAAGTCCGAGGTCGTCCAAGGAGAAACTAGTATTTAAAGGTTAGCCAGACACAACCCATAATTGGATATCACCCCAATTGTGTGTCGGGAATAGCTAGTACTAAACAAATGGGGGGTTGTGAACTAATAAATACTAACATGTAATTAAAGATAAGTAAGCTATGGATTAACTAATCTTGAGGGTATTTGCGTAAAATGACCGATTTAGGGATTTGATCCTAGATTCTATAACATGTAGACATATAAACCTAATCTCATGCTTATGTCAAATATTGTAGAGATGTTCGGGAATTCCACTGTATATCACACAAGGTTCATCTCCCTTCAAACCATCTCGCCACCTCTTAGGGATGCGCTCCAATCCTTCTAACTTCACATTTTCCTCGTAATCTCACTTCGATGCTAACGAGCCTCTTCTCGAAAGAACTTAAGCCTCCACATGCAACAGATTTAGATACATGAGTGAACCTGATACATCCTGAGCTCTCCACTATGGACACGAACCCCAGGCCTAGAAAGGAAAATGAATCGGTGCCTCGTGATGACTCTAGAGTTGATATGGCCTTAGTCGCTACAAACTACAAATGCTTAATTATTGGGGTAAGCCATTGTTTCCCCGTTAGGAATTTCTATACAGCAATCCCTGGTCAATCGCTCCAAACATACGATCACTCACACAACTAGCCAATTAGATTAAAGTCTAACGATCGTCTCAACACTCTAAAGGTAGATTTAATGCACTTATCTCCCCAGTACTTTCAATACTACAATAGCAATAATCTACCACTCCTAAATTAGCATTTCAACCTAGCATGATAGTATACTATGAATGAAATTATGGGTGCATCATAAAAAAATATCATGGTACAAATCAGATAAGAATAAAAAGCTCAAATCATGCACAATTTTCATAAACATAGAAAATTAAGGCAATCTAGAATCTCACAAATCCTAATCACGTCATGAATACAAATACAACCCCAAGAAAATAAACTACTCTAATAATATTAAATCCATGACATTCATTGAATTAAATGTCATGGATCTAAGAACTAAATGAAAGAAAAAGAAGAAGAACCTTAGAGAGAGAATTCTCCTCTACCTTCCTACCTACCACTATCTAAAATCTACATTATGGCTACTTTTTTAAACCTTAGGAAACTAAAGGCTCTAATATAGTAGAATAGATGGACCTTGAGAGGCCCAAAGTAAAAAAAAAACCTAGGCAACCACGCTAGATGATGAAACGTCAAATGCATACATTTTATAAAGCATTTATCATCTCTTTTGTTATCATTTTGTGTGTAGATTTGTAGGTTTAGATAGATTTACATCATAAGGGGTTTAGATAACTATTTTAGGTTTTCATATTTAAATCCTTCATTTGGTAACTTATTTTGAATCTAATAGATTTTTGTCCTTGTGAGCATCTAGATTCTATCTTTTAAGCTTATTTAAAAATCACTCATAAGCACTTCAGAGTAGTTTAGTGAAGACCATTTGTAAGGATGGTAGAAGATTGAAGGCCACGAGTCAAAATGTGGCAGGAGATAGAATGGTCGAAGAAGGAAGACAAAGAAACAGGTGAGTTGAGATCTGGGAGTTGAACCAAGTTTTGGAAATAATCCGAGAAGAATCAACATATAAGTCTTGCATCGTTGGATTTGTTTTCTTGAGCGCTATAAAATCTTCAAAAGGAAATCCCAAATCGGATCAGTGGTTCACCTGTAGCGACACATACAAGATTGAAGGAAAAAAGATGAGTCTGGAAGAAACGGAGAATGCCACGGCCTGTGCCGAAATCGTGTCAAAGCCATGCAAAGAAAATGAAATCCAGACCATGAGCCATGCAATCTTGTAGGGCCTGCACACTCAGAAAGCGGCACACACAACTCTAGTATGCAGGCCGCGCACTTAGAACGCTTAGGGAGCACCTCTAGTCTGCTGCCTGTGTGCTTTTGTGCGGGCCATACAGCACGGGTTGTGCACTATTTCACGGCCCTTGCAGACGTGGCACTGGGGGTGGCATTAAATTTTAACTAGGGTTTGCCATATTTGGGCCTTTAGAGACCATTTATCTTCTCCTGTATAAGGAGCCTTTAGTCTCATAGGGTTTAGTAAGTAGCCATAATGTAGCTCCTAGTTTTGGGTAGGTAGGAAGGAAGAGAAGAATTCTCTCTCTCTCTCTCTATCTCTCTAGAGTTCTTCTTCTCTTTCCTCCTTTTAGTTCTTAGTCCTTTTAAAGTTAGGTCATTATTTCTAGATCTAAGAGTAGGTAGGAAGAGAAAGGCTATCTCCTCTCTTCATATATTTTTCCTATTTTTTGCATATGGCATTGAATTCAATGATTGCTTTGGATTCAATGTCTCTAGATTAGTTTATTTCTTGGGAAGATATTTGAATTCATAACTTGATGTTGACTTTGTGAGAATTTTGGATTTCCATATCTTTATGTCTTATGAATAGTTATGCCTAATTTATGCTTTACATTCTGGTAAGATTTATACCATGTTATGATTTGTGATGCATCCATAGATTCATGCATAGTATAACATCGTGCTAGGCTTAATTGCTGTCTCGGGAGTGTTAGATTAGGGTTATTGTAGGTTCAAGAGTACCGAGGAGGTGAGTGCATTCATGCTACCCTAAGAGTACCATTCTGATCGTTAGCTCTAATTGGCTAGTCATGTAATAAACTTCAAGTTAGGGGCACTAGAATAATCTTTAACGAGGGGAAACCCTTGTTTTACCCCAATAGATAAGCATGATAGTTTGTAGAAACTAGGGTTGGTGTGTAGCGACTAGGGTCATGTCAATTCTTTTGCCTCTCTATACCCAGGGATTGGTGTATGTAATGGAGTGCTCGTGACGTATTGTCCTTACTCTCGTATCTAACTGTTGCGACCTACATGATGAGATGTTAAATGCATGTGTTTCTTAAAGCATTTAACGTATATTTTGGTTATCTTTTGTATGGTATATTGCTATGTTTATGTGGGTTGCATTACGAAGGATTTAGATGACCGTTTTTGGTCTTCATATCAAAATCCCTTATTTTGTAGCTTACCTTAGATCTAATGGATACTATGTTTGTACGAGCTTCTAGATTCTATTTTGTGAGCTTAGTTGTAGATTGCTCGTAAGCACTTTAGAGTATTTTAGTGAAGGTCATTCGCGAGAATGGTAGAAGATAGTTGAAGGCCATTAGTAATAATGGTAGTAGACCGAAGGCCACGAGCTTAAACGTTGTATCAAATGGATACGCCAAAGAAAATTGGTCAAAGTCTGGAAGGAAATGAAGACTCGCATGACCTGTGTACATTTACATGGCTCGTGCCAAACCATTGGCTACTGCGACTAAGTTTTGGCGCGGGCTGTGTACTTTAGCATGGCCTGTGCACCTAGAAGTTCAAGACCCGGACCTCTAGTCTATGCCTCGTGGCCTATTGCACGGCCGCTCATTAAGAAGCCAAAAAAGATGACTCCAGATGGCAACCCACGTACTTTCACATGGGTCGCGCCACTCAGACTGCCAAAGCTTCTCTCTAGTCGGCGGCCCCCATAACTTTGCACGGCCTGCAATCTCAATTTGGCCGAGGAATGCCTCCAGTCCACGGCCCGTGTACTTTTACACAGACCATGTGGAGCAAGTCGTGTGCTTTTGCTTGGTCTGTGCTATCGTGGCTACTATGGTTTCTCTTTTGTTTTGGGATTTTCTAAGGCACATTTTCACCTACTATATGAGTAGACACTAGTCTATTAGAGAGAAGAGAATGGGGAGAAGCTAGAGCTGGAAAGAAGAGAAGGCTAGATTTTCTAAGGCACATTTTCTCGGCGTGGTTCTGTATGCTCATAACACACTTACAAGCTCTTCTCCCCGTTCTCTTTTTTCCTAATCTAGCCTTCTCTTCAGTCCATGGATTATCATTATGTTTGTCACTTATATTTTCCCATTTTCCTGGGAATGAGCCACGGATGTGAGCTTCTGCCTTATGTTCAAGCCAGCACACCAAGACCTGAAGGGTTCATTAGAATACTAATTTCCATTGTCAGCTACTATTACCTGTTGGATTCCAAACCTGTAGACTATGTTCTTCTAGGCAAAGTTTATGATTTTCTTTCCCGTTATAGTTGCTACAGCTTTGGCTTCCACCGATTTGGTGAAGTGATCTATCGCCACCACCAAGAATCTCTTCCTCCCAACTGCCTCAGGGAACGGTCCTGCAATGTCAATTTCCCATTTTGCAAAAAGCCAAGGTGACTAAATGCTGGTCATTCATTCTTCTCGGAGCCTTTGCACCTTGGCGTGCTCCTAGCACCCGTGAGACTCCCTAACCATATTTTATATGTCTGCCTTCATAGTTGGCCAATAGTATCCCTCTCGTACAGCTCACAGCGCGACCGTTCTTGGTCCCTGGTAGCTTGCACAACTTCCTTCATGTATTTCTCTCAGAACTGTCTCTGTCAACTTGGGTTCTGCATATCTAAGCCACGTTCTGTATTGCCTATCTTGTATAGCAGACCACTTTTCACAGCATATTACAACTTTTTTCTCCTGACTGTTTTTGCCTCGTTCTTATTTGCTGGTAGCGTTTCATGCTCCAAGTAGCTCCGGATGGGTGTTGTCCAGTTGGCTGTTGCACTCTGTAATTTCCAATCCGTTCAACATCAGTTGATATGTTGGCCAACTCATCAACCAACACCAACTTAGTCAAGTGCGCATGCACTGAAGATTCTTGCTTGCTCAACGCAACCATGATCTCATGACTATTGTGATATCAAATTATTCCGTGGGGCTCCTGACCTTGTCCCTGTACTTCATCATTTTCAGCTTCTTGGCTACCAGCATCGAGCCCCGTGGGCCTACAGTTTCTTTTCTCCCCACTTCCTGGCTATCATCATGCCTGCAATAAGTGTTTCATACGCTACCTTATTGTTTGAAGGAAGGAACTTGAAACGTAGGGCATAAGTTGCCTCTACATCTTCTGGGTCCGATATCACCAAGCCTGCACGGGCTCTTTCCACTCTTGACGCTTCATCCACAAACAATTTCCAAACATTCGGGGCTGTTAACCTGTCTTGGGCTATAGCTCGGACACCACTATGTGCTTCTATTGTTCTTGTCTTAACTTCCTTGGGCATTTCCAAAAGGAAATCTGTCATTATCTATCTTTTCATTGCTCTCTGTAGAGCGTATTCAATGCCTTGCTCTCCCAGCTTCACCGCTCATTTCACTAATCTTCCTGAAACTTCTAGCCTAGTCAGTATTGCTTTTAACGGCTGGTTAGTCAATACTATCACAGGGTGTGCCTAGAAGTACTTTCTTAGACTCATTTCTGCATGGACCAGAGCTAATGAAAGTGTCTTTTGACTCATATATCCCCGTTCCGAACCCTGCAGGGTTCGGCTCACAAAGTAAACCGGTCGTTGCACTTTATTTTCCTCTCTGATCAGCGCACTAATGACTGCTTCCTTGCTTGCTGCCACATACAGGTGAAGGGGTATCCCCGTTCTATGGACTGATTGGAAGATCCTTCATGTGAATCTTAAGTTCTTCGAATGCTTTCTCTTCCCTTTCTCCCCACTGTACATCTCCCCTTTTTATCTACACAACCTTTCAGTGTTTTGAAGAAAGGTAGTGCTCTCTTTGCTGCTTGGGACATGAAGCGGTTCATGGCTGCCAGCTTCCCGTTCAAACTCTTCACCTCCTTGGTTGTGCTTGGTTATTTCATCTCCAATATTGATTTCACCATCTTGGGGTTCACCCATAACCCCTCATTCGACAACATATGTCTGAGGAACTTCCCTGCTCCCACCTCGAATTAACATTTGGCTAGGTTTAGCTTCATCCATCTCTCCCTGAATCGTATCAGTGGCTTTTTGACATTCTCCACAAAGGTTTCATACGGAGTGCTTTTTATCACCCTGTCATCTACATACACCTCTAAGTTTCTCCCAATCTACTTTTGGAAAATCTTGACTACCATCCTTTAGTATGTAGCCCTGGAATTTCTCATACTGAAGGGCATCATCCGGTACCTAAAGTCTTCCTTCTTAGTTATAAACACATTTTTCTATATCACTCTCTAGCATGGGGATCCAGTGGTATCCCTTATATGCATGAAGAAAAAATTTAATTGGGTAATTCGTAAAGACGTCTACCTTTTGGTCAATGATCGGCAGTGGGTAGCAATCCTTGGGATAAGCCTTGTTCAGGTCCGTTTAATCCACACATCCTCCAGCTTCCGTCTGTCTTTTTTACCAAAATGGGGTTTGCCAGCTATGTTGGATAGGGGATTTCTTTCAGAATCCCTGCTTTCACCAGTTGGCTTACTTCCCTATTAACCATTTCGTTCCTCTCTCTGTAAAGCGTTCTTCGTATCTGCTTGACAAGCTTATTGAATGGCTCTAATTTCAGCTCGTGACAACCAATTTCTTTGGGGACTCCGGTCATATCCTATAGCTTCCAAGAGAAATCTCACATGTTCATCTTCAATGCCTTCACAAGTTCCTTTCTTACGTCAGGTGGGAAGGATGTTCCCACTTGCACTAACTGGTGCCTGCTCAGTTGTACTTCTTGCACCTCTACCCCTAGCTTTGATGGGTCGTCCTTATTTGCGAGCATGTTAACTGCCCTGATTTTATTGGCATGTCGCTCCTGGCTCGGGTCTTCGTCATCTCTCTTGCACTTTCTAAGAGAAAAGTTATGACACTATCTCGCCTTCTGCTGACCCCCTCTGACCATGGCTACTCCTCCCTTGGTCAAGAACTTCAGCAGTAGATGCAGGGTCGACACTATCCCCTTCAACAGTGCTAGGCTGGCCTGCCCAGTATCAAATTGTACGAGTTGTTTGCCTTCATGATGATGAACTCTATGTCCACAGTCTTGCTCCTGTCCCCCTTCTCCCACTGTCACTGAGAGGAGAATGGTTCCTTCTGGCCACACTGTCCTGTCTGTGAAATCCACCAGCAGGGTTTCCGTTGGTTCTAACTTCCTTCTTTGTGTTCTCATCCCACTTTTTAAAGCGGTGAAAATACATAATTTCTGCAGAGCTTCCACCGTCTATGTACACCCGATGGGTCCTCTTGTCCATCACCTTGACCATTATCACCACTTCATAACCACCAGCCATTTTGTCTAGTATCGGATCATCGGCGTCAAATGATGTCACCTCGTTTGTGCCCAGCTTCATGTATACCAATGTTGATTGTAGTAATTCCCTACATCATGCCTTCTAGTGAGATAAGGTCCTTCCTCTGGCGCTTCCACCTATGATGGCATATATATGTGTCATTGTCGCCATTTTTCTGTCTTCCACGGTTGTGTTCTCTTTATTCCTTTGACCCCTTTCTTCCTTGACTTCATCCCTTGCGACCTCCTTTCCCTTGTCACGCCCCGCTCTCTGTCAGTGCTCCTTGATCTACCATAACCATCCTAGTGCTTGCGGAAGCCATGCATGCTCGCTCTTGTTCTGGTACATTGTGTGCCCTTGCATTTTCTTCACAGGTGCGCCAACTCACTACTCTGCACATAGTCTTCCATGTTGTGCCTTAGATTGATGTAATCATTTGTATCATGACAATGGTCATAATGGCGATCACAGAAACGATACTTGGTTCTCTTGCTGGGGTTTATCCTCATCTTTTGTGGAAAATCCAATATGTCTTTCCTTGCGCACGGGGCAAAGATTTATTTGGGTGCCTTAATGAGGGGGTGTGAAGACTCTCTCTACCCTCTTGAACCTGCTCAACGGATTTTGGGTGCTCACCTTAGCACGCCTCTCTTTCCTTGACTTTCCATCACTGTCTGTGTCCACCTTCCGCTGGCTGTGGCCACCCTAGGTTTCTTTTCTTCTTTTGTCAGCTAGATCAACCCTGCTCAAGTTTCAGACTCTCCTCATCAACTCATTAATTATTTTTGGAGGGTCTAACGTGTATTCCCTCAACAAAAATTCATGCCTCAAGCCATTTATAAACGTGTCTATAAGGAACTGGATGCTTCTTTCTTCCACTTGGTTTACCTCGTCATTGAACAGCTCCCACTATGCTGACAGCATCTCTGATGGCTTCTGTATGATTGCCAGAAGCTCAAAAATTATCTTCTGGAACTTCTTTCTCTCTATGAAGCGAGTCAGAAACTTTTTCTCGAGCTGTCTAAAGCTGTCGATAGTCTCATCCTCCAAGTTCTTGAACCACACCCTGTCTGTGGCAGACAGAGTGGTTGCAAAAAATCTTGTACTAGATAGCTTACAGTATCGTGAAGGTGGCCATGTTGGTGCAGAATGTGTGCAAGTGGTCGTCTGGGTTTGCTTCGTTGTTGTACTGCCCTAGATTTTGTGGCATCTTCATCTTTGGATCATCCGTGAATAGCTTTATCCTCCTGGTGAACGCTGATCTTATGCTTTCCTTCCCTCCTGACTCTTCCTCAGTCTCTCTCAGTGGGGCCTTTCACTTGGTATGCCCCTTCCATCTCACCAGTGGTACATAGCCTACTTTCCACTCGCGGTCTGATATGATCTCTTCACCCCCAGCTTGGGCCTTCCTTCCAAAAGTGGTCATGCTCTTTACTTTATTCGCCATACTCTAGCCTTTTTCCAACCCTCACTATCCTCGAATGGGTGCCTCATTTTCGCCTTCCTGCTCCGGACAGAGCTTGGTCAGCTGCACACCGTTCCCCCTCCGCTTTGACTTTCCCTTTTCCATCTCCTCAATCTTCTTCAACCTTCTCATCATCTCCTTCTGCAATGCCATGATTGTTTGTGATATCTCTGAGTTGTTCGAAACCTCCACGTCCATGTAAAGCTGGTGTCGTTCTCCCGTCGGCGTCAGCATCGGGGTTGACTCCTCCTCCAAGTGCATCACATCCTCCATGACAATTTGGTTAAGCAAGTTTCCTGCACACAGTTTTCCTTTCATGGTACTTGAGATGCATGGATCATATAAAGATGAAGCGATCCCAACAAAAGGCTCTAATGTTAATGCCAATTCTTAATATCCTCTCATCGTTGTTTTCCTCTGTTCCAGTTTGTAGCTGAGACTACAGACAGATAAACTAAGGTCAAACAGGTAGGCAAAGGGTTGTGCCTAGTCTGACGCTCCAATCATCCATGTTTACCATATAGGGCGTATCTTGCGAATAATGTATTAATTATGAGATCTTACCCTCCTACACATTCTTCTCCCTAGATATATGTGTTTGACGACTGATGTTCAGAGCCGCCCCATCATTCCTTCTGTCCATTATTCCTTCCTCCGTAAGCCTGGCTCGTTTGCTAGATTACTTGGTGTGTTGAATAGCTAGTATCGGGCCTTTCTGGCTCATACCTTATCACGCATCAACAAAGGCTAACACCTAGTATCCAATTATATCTTCGACGAGTTGGCCAATCGGAGGTAACAGATAATTATCCTTTAGGGAGCATTTGTTTAAGTCATTGACATATTTTTTTAAACCATGATTGGGTAATATGTATGGTAAAAAATTACATAGAACTTTCAATGTTTATTAATGCGTTATTCTATACATATAATAACAAAAGTATCTTATATTCATATGTTAATACCGAGGTAACCAATAATGATAAAATAAACTCATTTATCTAGACTGAATCGGGAAGTTCCTCTCTCTAGAAAGGAAAAACCCACGCTCCCCTTTTCCCGATTTCAAACTTCTGGAAACCTAGCAAGGGGGTCGCCGCCGCTACCGATCCACCACCTTCGGCGGCCCCTACCCCATCCCACCCTCCCCAACACCCCTACCCCACATACCCAACCTCTCGTACCGGTAGTTTTCCAGATCCGTGTTCAAAGTCCTAAGTCCGGTCGGCGTTTCACTCAGTGGTCGGAAGGTTGTGCTCCACAAGCTCACGGGGGGTGTGCGGTCTCACGGCCGGTGTGCTCCACGGACTCACAGACTCAACGTTTAGCGGTCTAAGCTCCATAGGCTAACAACAGACTCGGCCAGGTTCGGTGACTCATGGGCTAAGTCGGTGACTCGGTTGGCTGAGTCGGCGGTTGAAGACTTCGACAACGTTCGCTAACTTGTGGACCGAGTCGATGACTCGGCCAGCTTAAAGACTCACCTAGATTTGAGTGAACTCGTTCATTGGAGACCTCCTCGGTGTATCCGGTTACTCTCTCATTCAGGAGCATTTCCTCTCGCTGCTTGCATCAAACTCGCGACGGCAAATGGGGGTCACCCCAGTTTTTTATTGATGTGATAGCGTCAATTCCACCGGTACACCTTTCGGTGACAGTGGCAAGAAGAGAGTTTGATATGTTTTACAGTAATTCTGGTTGCTTTTTTCCAGCAAGGTCATCCATTCTTGAAAATTTACTGGCCATGCATGGTTAGGATGTAGGAGTAATTTTGTTTTAATTTTTTTCTTTACTTTATTTATTTTTACTTTTCGGGGTGGGGGCTATTAATTCTGTTTTTGTTATTTCCTTTGGTTTTTTTTACTTTTCAAGTTTTTGTCTTTCTTTCAGATTAATAGGGTGGATTTAAAATGGTTTTTTTGAATTTAAAGTGTCATGTAGAAATTTATCTCTGTCAATGTATTTTTCTGGGCAGCCCGTAGTCCGGTAAATTTTGGTTGACTTCAGATCTGATATCCAAAGAGACTGTGGGGAGAAATCCAAGTCAAAGTTGTTTAAACAACGAACTTTTGGCGATACTGTTTTTCTAAGAATTTAAATTAGATTTGTCGACTTTGGTCCAATAGGATATACTGGCCATTTATATTGTTAATCCAATGTAATTGGTCTTTAGTGCCTTTTGGGGACAAGTTAGAGATAATTCAACGCAATATAAAAGATTTCTT
>JAULKM010000010.1:5886432-5926035 GCA_032355605.1 Rubia tinctorum
GATAGAGAGAATCAAGTGGGGTCTATGAATAGTACAAAGTGGTTTCTTACCACTGTGGAGAGGAAAATGAGTGGTTTCTTAAGTAGTTTTTTAGAGTTAGTTGGAAGAGAGAGAATGAGAAAAATAATATATTTAATTGATAAGAAACCGGTATCGGTTTCTACCACTAAACATGGTCTAAGATTCCTTAAAATGTACCGTTGAAACTTTAACCCTGAGAAGACCGTTCCGTGATATTCTAGCACTGTGGCTTTGCAAACGTAAGTACTACGTAACCATTTTATTAGTGGTAAAAGTTAATCCTAATACGGAGTATAAATATGAGTTTAAGAACGTACTCCCTCCGGTTTTTTAACATTGGCACACTTTCATTTTTGGGATGTTTTTTAACATTGGAACATTTCCTTTTTTGGTAAATTATAGGTTGTTTTCATCACTCAATTTACTTTTTACTCTTTCAATGAATTCTCAACCATTAATTGTACCTTCCTAAATCTTTGTGCAAAAGCAAGTGTGTCAATGTTAAAGAACCGGAGGGAGTAGAATTACATGATAATCAATCATTGTACTCCCTCTATCCCACCCCAAATTATCCAACTATTTATGGCACTATTATCTATTAAAGTTTGACCGTATATTTGAATAAATATATGAGAAATAATACTATCGTATGTGATATTGTTGAATTTGTCATAATAATTAGTTTCTAGAAAGTAATTTTTTATTTGTTGTTATTATATGTAGTTAAACATATTAACAGTCAAACATGTTTCTCGAACGGTGTGCAATGATTGAACTATAATTTGGGGTGGGACGGATGGACTATAAAATTTTACTCTCTAATTTTAAAAAGTTCTTTATGGCCAACAACACCTCAGTAATTTAGTATGTTGAATTTTATTTATTTGTTTAACAGGAAGTGATTCATTCTCATTCACGATGAGGTAATTGAATACAAAGTGTGATACAACGTGCTAAATCATGAGGTTCCGCTACTTGTAATCTATCTGATACCTTGACAATGCTTACCTTTTGGAATACCATCCCAAAAACCAGCATCTGCTTTACAATTTGTTTCAAGTCTGGTGGAATGTGAGGGTATTTAGTAATGAAGCGCAAAACATTTTCACAGTTTTTTTAAACCATCAGGTTGGTTCTTCCTCTGGCGCTATCTTGTTTAAGAGCCTGCAAGATGGCCAATAGTTCTGCTTGGACAATCGAAAGTGCACGAATTGGCTTTGTTCCTCTCCACCCAACTTCAGTATCCGATTGATTTGCATACGAGGTTGCGACTCCTGCTCCTGTGATACTATTAAATGCAGCGTCAGTGGTAATAATGGTTCGGTCATGGAAGAGGTGATCCAAATGTTTCCCTTTGTTGGTCCATAGAAGGTCGATGTCCCCAGTCTTTGTTATTTCTTTGAAAATATCGTCGTCCATGTCTGCAAGGAAGGGGGCTATTGTGTAGAGCGGTGTACGTTAGCCCCATGGACCAGTGACCCGATATCGACCCTGATTTGGTCAAATGATGGTACAGTCTGTTGAAACATCGCATCGTTCCTTGCACACCAGATTGACCGTATTATGAAAGAAGCCAGCTCTCTGTCCTCCTGTTCAGGTACGATTGTATACCATTGTTGTAGCCATTCTTTTAATGAAGAAGGAGTACGGTTGGTAAAGTCCAAACCTAATCTGCTCTGCCTCCAAACATTTTTTGGCGGATTCACATTAAAAGATCATGTGATATACTGATTCATCCACTTTAAAGTACATATGGCATTTAGACGATAGATGCATAACTCTTTTCCTTAGGTTTGGATTAGTTGGCAATGGCCCTTGAATGAATCTCCATATGATGAATTTGATGTGTACAGGAATATTGCTTAACCAAAGGTGCTTCCAGAATTTTGATTCCTTGGGGTCCATAATACCGGCAGTAAAAGACGTCGATTTTTCTCTTAACCTATGTCCCCATGTCGTAGGATATCCCGACTTGACTATGTATTTCCCTAACAACTCCTTGTACCAAACTAAGTAGTCTGTCTCCCCGAAGTTATGTGTGGGAACGTGAATCTTAACAATTTCTCGGATGGTATGACTTGGAAACAGCACCCTCAGTAGAGGCATCCTCCAGCATTTGTGTGAGTCGATGAGGTCTGATACTTTGAATTGTATGGATGGAAGAGTTCCTTTATTAAACTAGATTGGATTTAACTTGTTTGGGATCCAGTTTTATTGGATGTCTATTGCCTTACCTGACACAATTTTCCACTTTAGATGTGGCTTGATTAGCTCAAGGCCCCAGAGAATTCCCCTCTAGCCCCACGAATCGGTCTGTTTTGGTTTAGTCTCCAATAGGTTGTTTGTTCTGCAATATTTAACCAGGAAGAACTGGGAAAAGAATGAGTCTTTGTTGTCCACCAAAGACCATGCTTTCTTTCCTAGTAATGCATGGTTCATCTCTGCCGTTGATCTCATCCCAAGACCACCTTTCCATTTGGAGGAACAAATTTTAGACCATTATTTCCAGTGGATTCCTCTGCCTTCGGTGTCCCCGCCCCGATGAATCTGGCCATCTGTTTGTATATCTCTTTTGCCACCATTTTAGGGATCTTGAAAGTGGACGTGGCTTATTGTGATAGGGAGCAGAGGACATGTTTACATAACATAATCCTACCCATCATAGAAAGATCACACTTCCTCTAAACCCTTTTTTGGTTGTAACCCTCCTCTGCAAGTATTTGAACCTTTGGCCCATTGAAATTGATGTTGTGGCTCAGATTTTCCCCTGTAAGAGGTTTGTCTTGAAGTTAAATCTGGGCTTGATTAGATTCAATGTATATTGATTCGCATTGGGACTAATGAGGTGTGAAGACTTTATGAAGTTAAGACGTTGTCTGAAATATGATGCAAAGAGGTTGAGAGTAGATGCTAACTTCCTAATACCATTCTCCGTTACTTCAAAAAAAATAAGACACAGACGTCGGTGAACATTAGATTTGATGCTCTTGGGACCCCTCTGCCACACTGGACTCCTCTGCATACTTGTTGAAAGGGTGTTGATGCTATCATGGTTGACAACGCTTCCTGGCAGAGGATTAAAATAAATGGTGACAAGGGGCATCCTTGATGAAGTCCTTGTACGGGTTTGAATGGTTGCAAAAGCTCCCCATTTAAGTTGATTGAGTACGTAACTGTTGTTACATATTCCATTATCCATGAAATCCACTTGATCGGAAAACCCATCCATCCCATCACATTTCTAAGGAAATCTCAAGAAACTCAATCATATGCTTTACTCATATCGATCTTCCTTGCAGTGATTACAATTTTCCCCATTTTCTGCTTCCTGGCCTTTTCTAAGAGCTTATGCGCTATAAGCAAATTTTCTATGATTGAACGCCCTTGCACAAATGATGTCTGGTTCCCCGAGATAGGATACCCCATAACTTTCTTTAAGCTATTCACCAATACCTTAGTAATGACTTTATGTTTAACATTGCACAAACTAATTGGCCTCAAATCAACAGGTTTAGAAGGTACCTTTGTCTTCGGGATTAGGACTATGTTGGTTGCGCTCCACTCTGTCAACATCCTTTCAGTCGTGAAGAAGTCCTGGACTGCATTCGTGAGTTTTTCCCCCACATCATTCCAATAGTATTGATAAAACCCTGTAGGGATTCCATCCGGCCCTGGGGCTTTCCATTTCCCCATTTAGAATACTGCATTTTTTTTATTTCCTCCACTATGACCCTTTCTAATAGTTTGGAGCTTTGGTCGTTGTTTACCGAGGGTTGAATAAGTTGTAAAACATCAATTATGGTAGTATCTTGAAAAGCATCATGTGGCATGATGGAATCAGTAACGTAGGGCATACTAACATGATCTACCACCATTGCCCCTAGTTAATTGGGATTAGTAACCCACCTCTATGATGTGTCCTTCATTTGCAGGACTTTGTTCCTTAATTGCTTCTCCATTGCCCATCTGTGGAAGAATCTCGTATTTTTATTGCCTTCTGCGTACCACTTTGTCTTCGCTCTCTGTTTCCAGTAATCATTTTTTTGCGTTAATAGAGCATCCAACTCTTCCTTTTTTACACTTGTTGCGTCAAAGTCAAACCGGATTTGAAACTTGTCAATCTCTCAAACTTTTTTACAGATCAAATTTTATAGGCATCCCACATTTTTTCTGCTCCTGTTGTTCAACCTCTGCATCGTGTGTTGTAGTTTTTTACCCATTTTTTGTGTTGGGCCATCTTGAGGGAGAGTGAAATGCCACAAATCACTAATTATCTTCTTGACTTCGTTCCTACGTACCCAAAAAGCCTCAAACTTCATACTTGCCTTATCCCTGCCATAGCTCCTTTGATAATGTGTGTAATACTAGTGGGCCATGATCTGATCTTATTGTCAGAAGATTCCTAAGCATGTAGTTTGGGAATAGACTGAGCCAGGCCTGGTTCGCAAACCCTCTGTCCAGTCTTTCTATTATTAATTGGTCTCCTTTTCTACCATTTGACCAAGTGAACCATTAGTCGTAGCTCTGTAATTCCATTAGCCCATGTCGTTGAAGGACCTCAGACAAAGCCGTTGTTTGCTGGTCCATGACCAAGTTCTCTTCTTTGTTGTCTTCGTTCCCCGTAACCTGATTGTAGTCCCCTATTACCAGTAATTGTTTAGTACTACTTAGTAGCTCTGTGTTTAGATCATCCCATGCTTGTTCCCTTTTCCTTCTATTGGGATGCCCATACAGCAGAAAAAGTCTCCATTCCTCTCCACTTGGGAGGTTATAATACAAGATACAAAATTTGGGTAACTTTTTGCCACCTGAAGTTGAATGTCCGGTGTCCATGCCGCACATAACCCGCCACTGGCACCGACATCATCCATAACTACCCATCTAGTAAAGTAAGACTTATCTAACCAGCTATTTATCTTAATACTATTACATTTTGTTTCCCTAATAAAAGTGATATTGGGTTTATACTAAGACGAGGTTGTTCAGAGTGTTCACTGTCAGAGGGTGCATTTGCGCTCTGCAGTTTCAGCTGAGTAGATTCATGTACCTCTTGGTGGTTGTTTTGGACCAACCACCAAAGTACCATAGTCAATTCCATGATTTGAGTTCATTACCATTGAGACCACCTCCTCATATATGTGCGCACCCACAGTCACCATCTTCCCCTGCTCGATCGCTGCTTCCTTCTCCATTTCGTGGTATTTCTCAACTGCCTGAATTAGATGCTCCTCATCAGCTGCATTAAACCTAGATATTTTATGAAAAGCAATATCTCCAAGTTCAACTTCAAGGTTCCTTTTCCGCTTATCTCCCAATTTTCCTGCAATTGGCATGAATTCCTCCATTGCCCAACTCAGAGCTTCAGCTTCATATTTTGTGAAATGTCCTCCCTTATCTTCCATACTAGATGATGACCTGTTATCCATTTTTCAGCGGTAACCATTTTTGGAAAAAGGAATGCGGGACCTCTGGAGCGCATCATGTTCCTCTCAATCATAACTCTTGTTGAGATGGTGGATTTTGACGGTGCTAACCTCGCCCTGGTACCCCATCTCGCCCCTCCGTTATAACCTGGTGACCTATTTGAACTCGCCTGGCTGGTTTACTCACACATTTTAGAGCCAAGTGCCAAGTTTTGTAAAGAAGTAATTTCTTTTTGTTTTGTCAGTGAATGTGGAGGGTGTATGGGGTGGAGCCCACTCCCATTTTTTTTATCCAGATAGTCTATATGTTGATCGATACCTGACTCCTTGTTTGGCAATTGTGATAACTGATCCACCATCTTTAAATCCTCCATGCAAATTTGGTTTTCCATGTGGGCCAAATTATCAACAGTTGAGCCCAATTCTCCCCCATTGTTATTGTTAAGAACCAAATGTGAAAATGATTTTGGTAAAGGAGTAGCTAAACCCTAATTATGGGTTTCGGCTTCTTTTTTTCCATTCCAACTTGTGGCATGAGATCGTTAACCACTTCTTCCTTGAGATCGCCGACAATCGGAGTGAGGTGAAGGACGCCGACTTCTTCTCCATTAATATCACCATTGACTTCTTCTTTATCGGGACCGTCGCCAAATTCTTCTCCAGCTATATCGCCGCCGACTTCTTCTCCATCAACATCGTGATCGGAGTATGTGTTTTCTCCATCACGTTTCCCGGTGAGCATGATTTTCTCCATTTTCCCCTCTGGGTCAGGTGCTCCAGAAGTATATCCTCCATCTCCATGACAATGGTGGTCGTGGGCGCTCCTCTCCTCCAAACGAAGCTCATTTTCGGCGTTGCTATGTTGCCTCCCATTCCACATCTAGGAGGTAATCTTCTTCCCTTTTGTCCATAAGAATAATTTTAACCCAGTTGGAAGGTTTCGTGACAAATGGTTGGTGCAGTAGTGTTGTGGGTGTATTGTTTGGTGGGTAATCTGTCGACGATGTTGAATGTGAAAGAATGATTTCCCACACTGATTATTATTGATCATGAAGAGAATAAATAGAGAGTACAAAGCATGAAAGTAGACTAGTTCTAACATAATTCTAACTAGTCTATACGATAAAATCAAATCTAATCATCTAACTGATTTATTCTGACACCTCCCTCAAGCGAAGCGTCGGATGTTCGCTGACGCACAGCTTGGATCTGAAGAACTTGAACAGCGGACGAGAAAGCCCCTTGGTGAAGATGTCCTCTATCTGAAAAGAAGTAGGTACGTGCATAACTCGAAGCTTTCCAGAGGCCACCAACTCCCGAACAAAGTGATAGTCGATGTGATTCACCCGTTTGTGAGCCACAAGATTCTGAGCCAATAAGATAACGCTATCGTTGTCACATAACATCAACGAAGGGCTGGACAGAGGAACTCAAAGATCACAAAGCAAGTGAGTGAGCCAAACAGCCTCTGAAGCAGTATTGGCTAGAGCTCGATACTCAGACTCAGTGCTGGAACGAGAAACTGTTGGCTGTTTCTTGGCACTCCAGGAAACAAGATTCCCACCAAGGAAGGCAGCATATTCATAAGTAGATTGACAAGTATCCAGACAGTGAGCCCAATCAGCATCAGAATACCCCAATACCTCAGCAGAACTACCGGAACAAAATGTGAGACCGAAATGAAGTGTACCTCGAACATAGCACAGAATCTGCATAACTGCAGCAAAATGATCATCCTTGGGGTCCTGAAGATATTGACTGACTGTGTTGACCGAGAAGGCCAAGTCTGAACGAGTGATGGCCAAGTACTAGAGAGCTCCAACAAGAGAATGATAGAGGGTTGGATTCCTGAACGATGGACTGGTTGAACTATGCAACTGAGATCCAAGAACAAAGGGCGTGGAAACTGGTGCAGCGTCAGACATACCACCTTGAGTCAAGATGTCCCAAGCATACTTTGTCTGACCAAGAAGTAAACCTGATGAAGTAGGTGAAACTTCAAGACCAAGGAAGTAATGAAGAGCACCGAGATCCGTGATCGCAAACACTCGATGTGTCTGATCAATGAACTGGCGAATAAGAGTTGAGTCGTTACCAGTAAGAATGATGTAGTCCACATACACAAGGAGATACAGTAACGACGACCCTCTCGAAAGAACAAATAAAGAAATGTGGCTGAGCTGCACTGAAAACCAAGCTGAATCAAATAAGTGCTAAAATGATGGAACCATGCCCGAGGGGCCTGCTTAAGACCATAAATGGCCTTTCGCAAGCGAAAAACATAATATGGATGAGCAGGTTCCTGATATCCAACGGATTGTTTCATATAGATCGGAACATCGAGAACGCTATTAAGAAAAGCGTTCTTGACATCCAACTGATGAAGTGGCCAGGAACGCATCGTGGCAATAGCGAGAACCGTCCAAACAGTAGAGGTTTTGACCACAGGACTAAAAGTATGGTCAAAGTTAAAACCCAGAATCTGTGAAAAACCCTGTGCCACAAGTCTAGCTTTGTGACGATCAATAGTGACATCCGGTCTATACTTGAGCCTATAGACCCATTTGGAGCCAACAATGTTAGCATCCAAAGGTCTAGGCACTAAGTCCCAAGTGTGTTGGTCATGAAGATCCGTCATCTCATCATCCATGGCAGAAACCCAAGTCGGGACCTGAAGAGCAGTGCGATAATTCGTGGCCTCGGACTGAGCAAGTAGAGTAGCAGTAAGACCATAAGCAATAATGTCCAAATAATCCTTGCGCTGAATAGCACCAGTAGCCGACCTAGTAGCCATCCGATGAGTGTGAGGCCTAGGTGGAGAGACTGGAGGAGTAGTCGCGACCGGCGAAGTGGCCGGTGAAAGGACCGATGAGGTGGTAGCTGAACCGGGTAGGCTGCTCGGAGAATCAGGTGAGCTGGTCAATGGCGAGATTGGTAAAGCAGGATGCACCGTAGCGGCCACTGGATGGTCTAATTTGGAAGAGCAGACAGAGCATGGTGTCATAGTCAGTGAGAATGATAGCATCGATGATCCAGGAGGGCTGGCAATTGAAGTGACAAGCCGAGCAGGAGGAGATGCCATAGTGGAAGAAGTGGGGATATGAGTTGTTATATCAATGGGATCCAAAAAAGTAGAGACATCCAGAGAAGATGGAGGTACTGAAGTAGAACCATCAGAAAGCTAAGGAAAGAGATGCCGGAAAGCTGAGGAAGAAGTTCGGACCTGAGAATCGCCGTAGATCTGCCTGAGAATCATTGCCGGAAGTTGAACGGGATCGCCGGACTTTGACCGGGAAAGAGAGGGGGTGGCAACCGATTAAAAAAATTAAAAATAAATTAGGGTTTAGGTTTTAGGATCAAAACTTGTTCTAATACCATGAAAAAATGATTTCCCACACTGATTATTATTGATCATGAAGAGAATAAATAGAGAGTACAAAGCATGAAAGTAGACTAGTTCTAACATAACTCTAACTAGTCTACAAAATAAAATAAAATCTAATCTAATTATCTAACTGATTTATTCTGACAGAATGGTTGATATCTCCGCCATCTCAGTAAATATGGTGGATGAAGACAGTGATGAGTGGGACAAAGGTGAGTTATAGTCTGGCTAGGCCATTTGTTTGGTTTCTGAAATATGTTGAATTTGAAGTTACAGTTGATCTATCCATTATCACTATGATAGGAATGGGTGTGAGACCTTTAAAGTAAATGTCCTTCACATTTTCTCTGAGTTTGAGAAAACAATTTATTATTTATATAATAAATTAAAGTAACCGTGCTCACAATTTTAATACACTCTATGTTTAAGATGGATCATAATCATACTTTTGTTAAATCATGCCCAATATTCTACTATTATGCACACGGCCTAATGCGATATACACACGTATAATACTTAATTAAATAAAAAAATAAATTCAGAATTTCTAAATCTCCTTCTTCCTCGCGTTTCGCCGCCAGGCACGACCGCTAGTAATAGACCTCGCTTGGAAATCTATGCCCAACCACTCCTACCCGTTACCTTTCCCTCATCATCACCTCTTTGGCGCACCGTCAGAAAAGCCAGCCCCACCAGCGATCATCCCTTTTGCTTTGTCTTTCCGGCGAAAACCTCTTTTGTTTTTCCGGTGACGAAAAACCCTTCCGCCGGCATTGCGAACTCCCCCCATCATCGACCAGATCTCCTCCCCAACCCCTTCGACCCCATCCCAGCCCCAACTTCGTCCCTCGTCACCGATAGCTCCTGTCTTCGCCCTCTGCCGACTAGATACTTAGACGTCAGCCTCCGATCCGAGCTACATTGTATCGTATTAGACGTAAAATTGCAATCCAATAGGGGTCTGAAATCTCCCTTAAACCATAGGTCATTTCACAATATAAACATGAGTTAGGCCGAAGCTCAATAGTAAAAGTGAAGATATCTAATACTGATTCTATCTACAGAATACCCTTCTTTTCCAGGTACAATTATAATGTATTGAAAATATGGTAATTCTTCTATGGTAATACATCTATTCTTGCATGAAATGTGCATATTTACCGTGATATGAAGGGAGAACTCTCAACTAACCCCTATAAATACCAAGGTACGTACTCATCAATTTTATTCATTCAATCCCCAATACTCGGAAGGAATATTTTTTGTCTGACTTTGACATCGAAACTTCTTCCCCCGGCCATCCCAGGGGAGCTTGTTTTGGAATTTCTGCACGTTGAAGCAATGTTTGGTTATCACATCGCTGTTTGATACACATCAATTGGCACAATCAATGGGATCCAATTGTCAACAACCAAACAACTTGTTCAATGACGTCCTTGAATAAAACTATGTACGATAGTCTGTCACCGGTAATATTATATTTGCCATCAATAGATGGTTTATCGCCGACAATCAACACACTAGCAACAACAGCGGGAGTAGCTACTCGACCTGTATCCCAGGTTGCATTAAGCCATTTTGAACTAGACATTCAGAAGAAGTGCCTCAGGTTCAGATTGGCTGAGTTTGATCACTTCCTCAAAAATTAGTGCAGCCCTCTTCCCATGGTGGCACTAGTCGTCTTTCAAACTAGGAGAAGCACTGTTTAACCACCACAGATTTTGGAGAACATTTTCAGCCGCCTCTTATACGCCTTTATGAGAGTAGGGATCTAACCTGGCAACCCCCCCCCTGCAGATGGGAATACATGGTTACCCACAACCACACTACCAAGGCTGGTGTACCACCAAACCTTTATACCACTACAGATGGTGGTACACAGCCATAATCGTTAACCAAGTCCGTCGGTATAGGGTTTTCCTCAAACCCCATGGCACCTCTAATGCCAACCGCAATCCAACCAAGAAAAATTCATCCACCGCAACATATCCATGGATCATTCCTCAATCTTACCCTACATGGTCGCCACCCTAACCAAAGTATTTGAGACTAGATCCTTATGCACGAATGATCTCGCAACCTTGGTCATGGGTTACGCCACTTCCCCCACGCTGCATTCATCTAAACTAAGGCACCAATGAGTGCAGTTCTTACTTAAAATTTCTCTTAGATACGAGTCCACGGATCAGAAAAATGGGTTGAAAAATCGAAGCTTAGTGCTATCGACCGGGAACTCGAGCGTATGATCCAGGAAGCTGGACATGAACTCTGGTATACAATGGATCATACACCCTTGTCTACAATGGATCATACACTCTTATCTACTGGATCATACCCTTTATGTCAACAATTTCATGGGATCTTATGCAGAAATTACCCATAAACTCTAGTCTACAATGGAAAAACATATCCAGGGAAATTTCTAATGACCTACCATCAGGTCATGGAAACACTGAGCATTCCTCCTAACATTGCAGTGATTCAATTCTCTATCTTGGGGGAAGTTTTCTGATTCATAATTTCGGCCAAAGCTTGTTAACCCACTTTTACCAATTGAGGAGCTTCACCAAAACTATGACGGACATGTTGAATCTTTGGCATAATCCTAATGAATCAACAATGGCTTTTTACAAGCGTTGCATGGAAGAGATTTTGGAAGTTGTAGACCAGACGTAGTCGATGGTCATCTCGGGATACATGAATGGTATGATTGATAGAAAGTTACACGAAAAGTTTGTGGCCAATCCCCCAACCACCATTCAGCAGCTTCAGGGCATTGTGGAAATACACTCTTAACTGGAAGAAGAAACTAAATGTAAGAGAGCATACAATAAGATTGACTTGAGGGGCGGGAATTGACCAAGTCTGCTAGAAATGTCGGGTAGGATGATACACCTCACTATTACACTCGAGGACACATATCCTAGTTGTCAATCAGCATATCATTTAGCCTCATGCGCCGATGCCAGGTGATCCAAATAGGAGGGCCTTGAATGATTATTGCGACTTTAACAAAGATCGAGGACATGACAGAGAAGAATGTTTTTAGCCGAATACTGAGATTGAAAGATGCATTGGTTGCGGAATGCTTCAATAGTATACACTTCCTTCTAGAGCAAGGAAGGATTGACCAAGCGATCGAAGTCAAGAGCAGAATCTAAATTGAAAGCAGCGATCGGCTATATATGTGGAGTAAAGAGCCACCAACAAATCATGTGGTGGAGAATGTAATCAATGGAGCGATTGGGACAAAGCAGATCACAAAAAAGGATTTTGGGCGAAGGTCCTCGCCGAATCTCAACCTTTGACTCTTTGGGGGTTATTGATAAGGGTCGGAGCTGAAGCTCCCTTAAGTCGAAGGTCGTGCTACTATTCTTGACATGGGTCAAAGGTTATGCCATTATATTTTGTAGGACTAAAGCCCATCATCCGAAGGGAAGGTCTCCAATTATGATTATATCCACGGAATACACTCATTTTCCATGTACAATTATGGTATATTAAATTTATGGTAATTCTATAATGGTAAGACACATATTCCTTGTTGTAATGCTCACAATTATCTCAATATGAATGGGACAACACTCGGGAACCAGTCCTTATAAATACCAATGTATTCATCCATTCTATTTATTCAATTCTCAATAATCAAATCGAATACTTTTGGTTTAATTTTGGCATTATAGTTTCTTCCCTCAACCACACTTGAAAAGTTTGTTTTACAGTGTTGAATCAGTGTTTGGGTATCAGGTCGCGATTCAAAATGCATCGATTCTTAGTTAAGTTAATGTGATTCAAATTTTGTTATTGACTTCGAAAAGTTATTCAATGTTTTTAAGTACTACTTGCAAAATAACACTAAACTATTAGACCCAAAACTAACATTATACTCTCCATCCGTCCCATCAATTTTGACATATTTACTTTTTGAAAGTCAAACTTGGGAAACTTTGACCCTTAATAAAAATTGATATATTAATTATAAAAATATCATGTGAGATATTGTTAGATTCATTTTAACATATATTTTTTAAATATCAATTTTTTATACGAAATTGTTATATGTAGTTAGAGATATTGACGGTCAAACATAATCATTGAAGATTGTGAAAAAATAATTAAACCAAAACTGTAAGAACAGAGGGAGCAGTTTTTTTTTAAATAGATTTTTTGGTCAAACATTGAGTTTCAGTAAGGAGATTCTGGAGCCGTCTTCACTCTCCTTTCTCGATAAATAGTCTACAAGAACAAAACAGGACATTGCCACAATTAAGAAATTGCTGCCAACCATCTTGCCACACATCTCCCATCCTTCTTATCATATCTGAATCGAACAATCGGGGTCCTATATTTGCCTCCACCAATTCATTTACGAATCAAGCCTAGCCTCAAAGTTCTTGATGCAGTTGAATATATAGGATTTAAAAAAAAAGTAAATTTAAGTTATAATATGTGGTGACAAACATCAAATTTTAAGGATGAATTCTAGAATCCATCAAGAAGGAATATAAAATTTTTAAATATTATTGAATTAAAATTTTTAATTTTTTCTTCTATTTATACTAATATATAGCTACTAGAAATTAGAAATACAATATTTTTTTGATGAAAGTAGAAAATAATTATTTTCCTAATGTGAGATTAGAAAACATAATAAGAAAACAAAATTAAATATTCTTTTAAAGGGAATAGGAAACATAATTTGATCGAGAATGGAATTATTGAACAGTATAAAAATAAAATCAGAAAATATTAAAATACTGTTACGATGACTGAAATGATCTCAGTCTGTCAAAAACAATTCTAATAAGTGACATTTAGGAATTATGTTGCGTTTGCTAGCTCGATTCCCTTACGAAAAGGTATCATAGTAGTTATTTGGACACCAAACACCAAATCTAGCCTAAAATTGATAAACCTTTGCAACGATCAATTTCTTCGTATTTCTCCTTATACTCCAACATCAGTTCTTCTCACTAAATAGCCTCCCGACTTATCAATGACCAAGATAATATCATTTTTTGATATTCAAATAGAAACAGAATTAAGTATAGTGATCCATAATGAATTTTATTTTATAACATTTATTTTATCAAAATGTTTATTATGTTTTCCAAGTTATATACATGTAGATGAATATTATTTTGTTTACCTCCCTGGATTTGATATTTTGAGACGCTACTGTCAAATTAATGCACACTAATGTAGGAATGTCCATTAACAACGTCGTTGGACGGTATTTTTAAGTTTGGTCTCGGAATCGCTATCCTTCATATGTTCAAGATCGGGACAAGGGGTCGGAAGGATGCCCAATCAGTGGATAGCTACGGAAGCCCAATTCTCGGGTTTAAAGTTAACCCTCCGTTTAATGGTACATAATTAACGGTGATTAAAAATAAATCACCGTCTAATGTACCAAAACACGAGGGTTACTTTCAACTCATCCTATTGCACCTTTCAGATTTCTGATCCAATGTTGGACTCGAGTCGCGATACCGAAAGTTGAAAGACCAATGTTGAAATTTGAAAAAATAGGTTTCATGCATATTTATACATGCGTGCACACATTTATCAATGAATAGATAAATGGTTGGGATAGCCGAACTAAGCCCTCCCATACACAAACTAAATTCTTAAACAGTTGATCTAACGAGTTTGTATTTGTTAATGGTTTTAGTTTATAAATGATATATATTTGCAGGAACCGATTGTGTCACCATTTTGAGCGACTTATCAAAAGGATCACCACAACTACATCAACAGGTTGTGCATGAAGGAGATTGATGGAGGATATGCTTAACAAGTAATTGAGATATTGTCAAAGCAACAAGTGGTCTAAACCTATGAGATTCAATTTTGACTGTATTTAGATTGTTATTTTGTACACATTACTTTTGATATGAAGAACACAAAGTAAACCACATCATATGACTATAAAAGTTGTAATGTTCGAACTAAATAATTAAATGTCGAACTAAAGTGTTAAACCATCATAAAAATCACAACCACAACTTGTAAGACAAAAACAGCATTCTGTATTAAAAGACAAATTTGAATCAGTAAACTCAAACCTAATCAGTGAACCAAATAAAAAGATACATGAACTAACCATCGAAAAAATATTTAATTTGACAAACTAAACTAAACAACCAAATAGCATTGCCAAGAGAGACTATAAAACTTGAATAACAAAATAAACATCCGAACAAAATAGATAAATTATTAAACTAATCCAATTAAAAAAATCATCAAAAAAAACTACAAGTTATAATCCATTAAGACAACAAATTCAACATTCTAGGAAATTCAATATTCACAATTAACAAAAAATAAAACCATTCATCATTTAGATACTACCAAACTAAAACCTTCAATTACATCACCAATTTAATCTACTTTTTTGACTTTAGTAACTTCTTGGAAACAACTTTGTCTCCTTTCTTCAGGGGTTGCACAATTGTGGATGCTCCTATATTGCCAGCCAAATCCTTCATTCCAGTAGTTGTGGACACTACTCCTAGATTGCCAACTAATTCTTCATCATTCAATAATTCAAAAGTGGCATATTTTGGTGTTGCAACCGCTTCATCAGCAAACTATTAACACATTTGTCAATAGTATTATATTCTATTCTAATAATTAAGCTAATGATACAAAACGAAGAATAAAAAATATGCTAAAATTAATAGTACCACACTACCATCAGTAGCAGAATCTTTCTCAATTTATGTTTTAAAAAGATAAACTAATAAACTAAATAGCCAAACTAACAATATATGCATAAGAAAGAAAGTATCTAATCAGAATCTATTTAAAATGTTGAAACAGTGGGATCATTCATAATGGCATTAGCTACAACTATATAACATAATAAAAAAATGGTTAAATGTTTTTCTAACTCTACCTTTAGATTGAAAGTGCTAACATAACATTGTAAAATCATAAAGTGTTAAACTAACCTTAACTTTATGATGAATTGTGCCAATATAACCTTCCGGCCACATTTCGGCATTGACTCACCTATTTGGCCTTTGACCGGACCAGAAAAAATAAATTTACCCTCAGATATTTCAACTTATTTTTTTCATTTTACCTCTCATATTACTGCCAACTACCACCACCACCTCCGCCACCAGCCACCGACCCCTCTCTCCCAGCGCCAGTCACCACCATCCCTCCACTGCCCCCACTACTACTTCCTCCAAACCCTCAGCCCGCCGCAGCCAAACACTTGTCACTGTCGGAGTGCCTTCACCACAACCACCTCATAAACACTCGGTTAGTCATACCAATCTAACCCAGCATCTCTATCACTCGTTCTACCAACGACACCAAATGAAGACAAATCAGCAAAACCCTAAATCGTCACAACACCCTCCGCCTGTGATCTGTAGCAATGACGCCCCAGCTCTCCATCTTCGTTCTCAATCTCCTCATCTTACCACCCCCCGTTCCACTCATACTGCTTGCTCTCAGGTTCGAGATCTTTGCATCTCCGGCTTCCGTAGCTAGGTTCAAAATATAATGGCGACGAGACAGAGTCATGGTGTCCTCGATGGCGGCGGCTGAACCTATGAAGAAGCCTTGCTAAAAAAAGATGGGGTAATGGTGAGTAGATGTGCAATTCAATTGGTAATGTTGGTAGAAGGGTGATGGCGGTGTAGATGAAAAGAGGGTAATGGTGGGGGAATAAGAGGGTATGAACCAGAAATGATTGGGAAAAGAGTCAATTCATTCTTTGTTTTTTTTTGTAGGGGTAAAATTATTATTTCATTAAAATTCGGCCAATTCCGACATCTCAGGGTTATATTGGCACATGCTTAATAAAGTTAGTGTTATATTGGCACATGCTTAATAAAGTTAGGGTTATATTGGCACTTTCTGGTTTTACACGATTATATTGGCATTTTCAATCTAAAATCGGGGTTATTTTGACACTTCACTCTAAAAAGAAACACATGAAATATCAAAGCTGATAATACAACAAAATGAACAAATTATGCAAAAAAAAATACTAGTTTGAATTACACTGCCCCTCAACAACATCATCATCTTTATCATTGATCACTACCTCCAATCCACCAAATTTCACATCCTCATCTTCAGCAAATTTACAACTACTTTCTGCAACATTTTCATTATCTCGGCTATAAAAACATATAGATTCATCTAAATAAATAGAGATACAAGAAAATTTAAAAACAAGATAAAGTGAAAATGTAAAACTATAATGTTTCAACTACAAGTAGTAGTATTTTATTTTCTAATTATTTTACCAATGAAAAGATTAACTTTATATTCTGAAAAACAAAACAATCACATATCAGAAAACGCACAAATCAAACAATCACATATCAGAAAACGCACAAATCAAACAATCACATTATTAACACTAAAACTACAAACTACAAACAACTCCCTCTGATTTTTTATTTATGCCACACTTATTATAAATAGATTTTTTTTTATTTGGCACTCTTTCTATTTTTGGCAAGATTTCTTCAATTTCATCCATTCATTCTACTTTTTACTTTCTACATTCAATTTCATCCATTCATTTTCTTCACCTAAATCCAAATACATAAACACATGGTGCCATAAATAGAAAAATAGAGGGAGTACAAACAATTGCAAGAGGCTGTTTTATGACTCCTAACAATCAACCAGAGCAAAAGCATTAGGCTACAATTAAAGCATTAGGAAATAATCTTGGCCACTAATTAGGAAATAGTCTACCATGTACATTTTTTTCTACCACTAAGCATGAATAGTGTACAATTCCATGAGATTTGTGAGACTGTTCAATCAAGCCAGTGCCACTCGAGTATTTCGATCAAGCCTTCTGTACTCGCAATGCCATCAGAAAATAAGATTACGGAATCAAGATAAAAATAACTAGATTAACAACATATAAGATTAACTAATTGTACTTGTAATACCCAAGGTAATAATTTAAAATTAACAAATAAAAGAAAGGATCTATTGAGACATTATAATTCTATTGAGCCACATTGTAATACTCAGGCTTAATTAATCTATTGAGACATTATAAATATATAGACTATAAAAATTAATAACATCAAAAATCAAATAAAACAATAAACTAATGAAAACTAGCCAAAACGTTACATACATCTATAGTAATAGCTAAATGAGCAACCATTTTGACAAGTATCATATTTTGACAAGTGACATTCTCTATACTTACTACATTAGCCTGCCATATCAAATTTAAAAGAAATTAATTATGTAATTACCAATGTAGCATTCCTTTCTAAACAACTTAAATCTGCCTCATTTAACGTTTATCCCTTCCTCTCTCTTTTTCTTTTTTTGAAAAATAATGTAAATCTCTTCCTTGATGAGTGTATTTTGTGAACATCCCTTTCATTAGAAAAATGAATAATTCTGTCTTATTGATTTTGTGAGGGATTTTTTTTTAAAAAAAAATCGATATTTTTACTTGCATGTATCAAAGTTTTTTAAAAAAAAATCGTTGATTGATTTATAAAATAGGTAAAGTCCATATCTGCCATATCAGAAGTGTGATTAGTGATTTGGTCTTTTCATTTGTGTCACATCATTAACTTTGATGTTACACTATAAATTTTCACTGAGAGTATCATTTATCTTTTTTTAAAAAAAACTTTTCCTTTATAATAAATTATGCATTATTTATAAATTTCCTTTTTATATTTCAATTTCTATCTTGTAATTTTAATTTTGTTCATACTTCGTGTATATAAGATTGAATAATACAATTATTACATTGATTAATAATATAATAAATATTACTCGAATAATAATGTACTACTCCTTTTGTCCCAATTTAAACTGCAATTGAACTATTCATTTTGTCAAAATTGACAAATTTAAACTATAAAATTCTATTGATATAAGTAAGGATACTATCATGTGGCATAGTGTTAGATTCGTTTTAATGTGTATTTTCATAATACTAATTTTTTATAATTTTTAATTGTACATAGTTAAAGATATTAATGGCCTAATATATTTTGAGTCAACTGTCAAAAGTTAAAGTGTGCAGTTTAATGTGGGACAAATAGAGTACAATTGTTTAATTAGAAAATAATTAATTTTTTAAAATAATATAAATATGTAGTATAATTTAAATAATATAGCATAATTATTTATTCTTTTTGAGAACATGTCCTTACATGTGTTTTGTATTTCCTTATAAAAATTTATAATTTCATTTAAATAATTATTCATTCATTATCATCTAACATTTCTTATTTTCACCACTATATTTTTTATAAACGTAAAGTATTTTTATACAACGGCTAATAATTTCTACGTAAAAAGGGTACATGGTGATAAGGATCGAGTCGATTTGCTTCCATTCAATGCATTATAATATTAATAAATATATTAATTTATTATAAATTCTCATGTGTAGACTATATACATATGTCAATAACTCACTACTTTGTTAAGTTTTAAATTAATATTATTTTTTAAATTTTTGTTCATAAATTCGTACATCAACATTGGTATTATCTAGTTTCAAATTATTTGACAACAAATTAATATATAGACGCATAAAATAAGAAAGTAGAGAAGATTAATGTTAATTAATTGTAACATTAATTAATTGTTTATTTCTTCGAGTTAGGAGAGCCCAATAAAACTCTTCCATCCTTCAATTTTTTTTAAAAACAATTCTCCTTCCTCTCTATATTGTTTAATTACAAGGAATAATAATGAATGGGTTAGGTTCCTGCCCAAAACCCACCATTATGGATGAATTCTAATCTAATAAAAAGAGAGCTAGAATAATGATGAAAGTACATGGTTAAGCTGGCACCAAACAATTTGTTTTTTGGGAATTAGCACCAAATAGTTGATTTTAGAACTTATATTAATATTTATCCCATGCTTAGTCTGAACCAGACATCAGCATCAAACCAATTTACATTATAAAATAGGGCTTCAAATTTGTTCCTACTTGTGGTCAGAACAGAACTAATGAACAATTAGTAGCCCCACTAATTTGTTTCTGTTTAAGAGTGTTGATATTTTTTAGAACAAATTTAGTCCTTTTCAGTTGCATCATCCCAAGAGAATAAAACTCTGTTTGGCAATTTTGTTTTTAATAACGTTGAGCATTATGATTTTTTCTGTGTCTTTTAAGAAAACTGCAGTTTTTGTTTGAAGAAAAACAAAAGAAATTGAGTTAATGCTACGTACGTAAGCACGGCAAATTTGAATTTGTTAAGAGGGCGGCCGAAATTAGGGCCCCATAAACCAAAGTCAGTCATAATTAATTTGGTTATATTATTATTATTTTGTGAGTGTTTGCAAGTGTGATGCCATGCTCCACAGTAATGCAACACTAGTGATGAGTGCAACGTCTCAAAGAAACAAATGAAACCTTTTGAGGATGTGTTATGCACTGCTCCCTCTGTCTCATCCTTATTTGCACTTTTACTTTTTTCGACACTATTCTCTATCAAAGTTTGACCACATAATTGAATAGATATATGAACAATAATATTATTGTATGTGATATTGTACAATTCGTCATAAGAAATAGCGTAATAATAATTACAGTGCAAATAGAGATGGAACGGAAGGAAAGAAGTACTTTTTTTTTATCTCTCTTCCGGCATCGGTGGATTGGCTTATTTGATACACATGCCAAAGTACGCACAAAGAGGTGTTGGTAAGTATATTTTCCAGCTGATTTTGAGCTTCTTAGACTCTATTTGACAGGAATCATAAATTACTTGGTTTAATTAGTACTCACCAGTTCCAGTAAAATTTACACAATTTTCTTTTTCTTTAGTCCCAGTAAATATGATCTCAACGTCAGGCCTAATATACTCCATTATGATCTCATATAATCATAAATATCTCCATGCTAACCAAGAACAAAGAATGTTGGTGATTCCAGGATGATCACCCGTGTTTAAATCCAGGAAACCATTGTTTTCATATTTTGGCCGTTTTAATATAAAAAATAAAATTTGATTATTTGTTTAAATTATATTAAGCGTAGAGTGTAGGTGCTTCTAGTTGTGTTTGTAGGTGTTTTAAGTTAAAGGTGTTGGTGTTTAAAAATAAAAAAAATTCATGCAAGTTTAATAATTTCTTATAAGTGCTTTGAGCATAGATTGTAGGTGTTTCTATTTTTGTTTGTAGGTACTTTAATTTAAAGGAGTTGGTGCATGAAAATGGTATTTTTGGTGCTTTAAGAATTTCGTGCAAGATTGATTATTTGTATAAATTATATCTAGCGTAGGTGCTTCTACTTTTGTTTGTAGGTTCTTTAAGTTAAAGATGTGGATGCTTGAAAATGAGTGTTCTAAAATTTTCATGCAAGTTCATTTATTTCTTATAAGTGCTTTGAGTGTAGTGTGTAGGTGCTTCTATTTTTGTTTGTATGTGTTTTAAGTTAAATGTGTTGTTGCTTGAAAATGGTATTTTGGTGTTTAAGAATTTCGTGCAACTTTGATTATTTGTTTAAATTATATCTAGCGTAGGTGCTTATACTTTTGTTTGTAGGTTCTTTAAATTAAAGGTGTGCGTGCTTGAAAATGAGTGTTCTAAAATTTTTATGCAAGTTCATTTATTTCTTATAAGTGCTTTGAGCGTAGAGTGTAGGTGCTTCTATTTTTGTTTGTAGGTGCTTTAAGTTAAAGGTGTTGGTACTTGAAAATGGTATTTTTGGTGCTTTAAGAATTTCATGCAAGTTTGATTATATGTTTAAATTATATTTAGCATAGATGGTATGTGCTTCTACTTTTGGTCGTAGGTGATTTAAGTTAAAGGTGTGAGTGCTTGAAAATGAGTGTTCTAAAATTTTCAAGCAAATTTAATTATTTCTTACAAGTGTTTTGACTTAAAACAAATAAAAAAATTCATTACCAATACGTTACTGTTGCTCCTCAGTTCGCGATGTAGGACCGGAATTGAAATATTTTTGAAGTAAATTTGCAATTATTCAGTAACATTTTTTATTTCTACGTTCAAGTACTCCATACAACTTGCTACTACTATGTGTTCAAAGACTTGACAAAACACAGCAAGCCTAAATAGAAAGATAAATAAACACAACTGTCACAGAAATGTACATGTCAAATCATGGGTTTTCAGTCATTTTAACCTAAAACATCACAAGCTCAATCTTTCTTCTTCATCAAACCCTCAGGATCTTACTAAGCACCTCTTGATCAAACACATCGTATTGTTTCTTGATCTCCGCCAGAGCTTTCTCCCCGAAGGTATCTACCACATCCTCGTAATTATCATAAAGAACAGGCCCCATGTGGAGCAACAGAGTGGTTGATCCAAATGCATTCAAAACACCATTTGTATAGGCTAAAGAACACTGAGGAACGTAAGATTTGCAGGTATTTATAAAGTATTGGGACATGACTTATGTAAACAAGGGTTAAGAAATCACATCAGCTACCTAGAACTGAAAAGAACCACAATCCAGCAATCACCTGCTCAAGAACAAACACCATGAAGAAAAAGACACAAGCCTAAAAAATTACCATGAATTCCCTCGATTCTTACTAAACCTACCAAGAGGAAATGTTTCAAATCCCTTCCTGAAACATTTTCCCTCACGACTACAAAGCCCTCGTTCATTGTGAACCTTAGATTTGACATAAATAGCAGGTCCTTGAAGGTGAAAATAAAGCCAAAAGCATGCAGCTTTCAAACAGGGAAACACATTGCGAAAAAAACTATTTAGATAATATCAAAAGCTATTACTTCAAAACAAATAGCAAACTATTTGCATAAAATCTCATAATATTGTTAAATCAGTTCAAATCATGGACCGAATGTGGTCTCATAGTGAGCTGGGATTAACACTTTTCATCATTGCACCAGAAATAACTGGGAGAGTAAGGCATGCATACTAGCAGGCATTTTAGGGCTAAACAAATTTACAAATAGAAGTAAGCACTATAAAGGCAAGTTATAGGTACCTTTCCACTGAATTTCTTCTCGAGCTTCTTGACGAGCTTGACATGAACCTTGCGAAAAGCTTTCCTGAGGCCGTATGGAACATGATTAACCATGGTCTTCCTGTTTCCAGAAACATAAACCTGACTGCAACAGAAAAATCAACAAACAAGAAATGACATCATCATCAACTTAAAACTTCAATCATTCAATCCAATAGCATCAACACATTCAACTCACTCTAAGCCAAAAAATTCTTAAACTACTGAGTTGATGGACAAATCCTTCAACACACTCTTAAGGTCCTGGTTGGTGTTCTCCAAATCAAACAATGCCTAATAAAAACATTAATTTTAGTACTGCGTTATAAACTTCCAATAGCACAATTAGTTAACTGTTTTCCAAAAAAGAACTAAAATGCAACATGTGCTACTGATTCTTCGAACTCAGTGGGCTCAGCATCCTTGTCCTTGTGAATCTTCTTCCTAGACCGCGCGCTGGATGCTGGGTAAACCACTAATTACTCAAAGCAACATTATTATAATCAAGCAACACTTTTAAACATTCACAGCATAAACAAATCAAAAGAGTCGTACTAAACCATAGAGTCTAGAAGCAGTTGAAACCTAAATCAAACAAAAAGGGTTCCTCTTTCTGTACACAAATTAATCACAAACCAACTATTTAAACACAGAAGAAAAATTAGCCTTCTCTCCAATCTCAGCACCTTCATTCCTCACTGAAAAAACACAACAAAAAATTATAAATACGCAAGCTTAAATAACACATACAGAGCCTTAAAACAAATGCAAAACTGTGAAGAAACACAATAGAGTCATGCAACAAGAATCACAAATTTCAAGCCAATCTAGTCGACCTTTGAGTGCCCTTCGCCATCTTCAGTACAGTATCTCCACCTTCGAGAGTGGCCCCATGTCTCCGGATTGCCGACACCGGGTAGAGGTGTCAATTGGAATCAATTCCATCTCCTCCGTAAATTTTAGGGTTTTCACCTTTGCCGGAATTCGCCGGTTGTTGAGGGTGACGACATCCTTTCTAGTTGAGTTGTGGCCGCCGTGGTCTACGGCAGCACATTTTCATTGGATTTATCCTTAAATCAACTCATCCAGCAAGTAGTCGTAGCATATACACTTGCACCACCATTGGCTAGAGCTTTGGCCGGAGAGAGCTCCAAATCCTCAACCTGTTCAATCAATTTCATTAAAATAAAAAAAATGTTTGGTTTGCTTGTCTGACTCTGGTTGTAGACCAGGGTTATGACCAGTTAGCGTCCGTATACCCAGAAAAAGATCTGCAAGTTTAATTTATATATTATTTTAATCATGTTTGATAGGAGTATTTAGATAGATATGAAATATCATCCATTAGATTAAGTATGTCAATGGTTATGATTTGGTCTCACATAAGTAGTTTATCTCACATAAGATAGATTGTCTCACCTGATCCCAATTTTATACACACACACTCCTTCCGTCTCACTCTAAATTGCTTATTTACTTTTTTACTGTCTTCAATGTGCATGTTTGACCCTAAATATCTCTAGTTACATGTAATAATTCCTCATAAAAACTTGATATTTAGAAAATAGATATGAAGACAAATCTAATAATATCTTACTTGATATATTTATTATTTATACATTAATTCATATTTAGGGTTAAAGTTTACAATATTTGACTCTCAAAAAGTAAATAAGTAATTTAGAGTGGGGTGGAGGGAGTTTATATTAATGGGACGTTACAAAGCGACCCAATATTGAAACTATTGGGACATTTATAAGTGTCCTAATAGATGTATGTTAGGATGCTTAAAAATTAAATGTCCCAATACATATGTTATTAGGACATTAAAAAGCTAACTAATATAGTATGACGCATAAAAACAATCTTATAGCTTGTTTATGATATCACTTAATATAGCAACTCAAGATCTAGAGACTCACGATAAGGGGGACGTTTTAGAAGAGCTATATGAATGGAAGTGTCCCAGTAGATCACACCTATTGGGACACTTTTAAGTGTTCTAATAGGACTTTTGTTTTATAGTGATGAGTGCGTCATTTTTATTAGGACAGAGGTAGTAGTAAATTGCTAAAAAAATATATATTCTTTTTTAAAAGAAGAAAGTATTTTTAGAGAAACATAAAAATTGATTTCCTTTATTTTAAAATAATTTGGTTTTACTTATACTTCCTTCTTTTCACGGTATTTTGTATACTTTTCTTTTCTGATTGTTTCATTTATATTGGTACACTTTTCATTTTTGGAAAGGTTTTTTTCCAATTTAATCCACTCACTGTACTTTTACTAGTGTAGAACAAGGCAATTAACGCTGGTGAAATAGGGTGTTAGACATTGGTTCCGAACCGCCGTCCCTGGCATTGCCGCGCAACAAAATTGGTCATTAAACGGGAGTTACAGAACCACCATTGAACGTTGCCTTCCACGGAGCTTCTGAGCACTGTGGAAACTTATTTTAAAGAGGAAGTCTCAGGAAATGTGACATGTACATAAAGTTATGGACAGGCCATTATATCTTTTAACTTAAAATATGTATTTTTAAATTTTAATTATTGTATTTTAAAATTTTAAAATATGTAAGAAGGTGTATGTGAATGTGAAAATATAAGAAATGTTATGTAAAAATTAAAATATATAACTTAACGAATACTTTATTTAAATATAAAATTTTAGTGTTTTATTTAACAAATGCAGTGTATAAGTTAAAAAATACAGTGCCCTATCCATAACTTATGGACAGACTGCTTGTCAAGAGACCTCCTCTATTTTTTAACCATCGTTTATTGTACTGACATCGGAAAAATACTTAGCCGCTTTCAGTTTTGGAACTAGCCTCGGAAGAATAAAAAATAGATTTTCTGGTTCTGTTGAAATAAAAAAACCCAAATCGAACTTACTGTTCCATATATTCTTCATATGAACATATGTCAACATTTATTTTTAACAGAACAAAACACAACACAACCACTAACATTCTCATCTTTTATACACTCATATCAAACCTACAATCAGACTCATGATAATTAACATTTAAACAACAGCCAACCTGCCACCTTGAACGATAACATGGTATATCAAAATTAGTAGGTGGGTTTACTATTGACAAATTTAAAATGGAGAATAAATCATACCATTATAATATGAAATTTATCACCATACATTCTTCATATTTAAAGTCTCCGCCGCGGATTCGCATTCAAAAGGGAAAAAGGAGGAAGTATTAGATCTGGGGAATGAGGAGGAGAAGAAAGAAGAATGAAAGAAATGATAGAAGAATGAAAATAACGATGGAAGAATGAAAGGAAAATCGGTTGCACTCCATTGTAAAAATGAAATATTTTTGTAGGGTTTCTTACTTTACTGCATTCCAGAAACCAGTTTCGAAGCTGGAACCTCTTCGAAAATGTCTTGGAAGTACCTTAAAACGTAAGTTTTTAGTGCATGTTTTTGTAGTATATTTAGGCAGCGGTTCAATCGCATTTTGGCTACTTGAACGTGCCGCAGAGGCATTTCCAAAATAGCCACCGATGTCAGAAGTGCATTTTTATAGCACTTCCTCCTTTAGATATTCCCTCATAAATGCCTAAAAATAGTAGTTTTTAGACTACGATTCTACTCATTGTTGTCTCATATTCCCTCATATTTTTGTAGGAGTTTTTAGACTACGATTCAACCGTTGTTGTCTACTTTAGCATACACATTCCAAATTTGAAAGTGTTCTCAGAAATGCACAAAAGTAAATAATGGAGCCAACTTTTGACACTTTCAACGGCGGCTCAATCCCCAGCCACCGTTAAACATGCTATGTTAGATGGTGGTTATTCACCAACCACAGTCTTACAAATTTTCGGAGCCGTAAATTGTCAAATCGACCACCAAAACACATGTTTCGAGTTCGAAACATAGGATAGACGGCGGTTTCGAAGAAAAAATCATAACTGCCACGCAACGAAGCCGTTAATAGTCATTAATTCCTGCACTAGTGTTTTTACTTTTTAAACTCAATTCTACTCATTCATTTCATTTACCATAAATAAAAACAACTAAATCTCTAAGTGATGCCAAATACCAAGAAATTGTTGGAGTATGTTTAATTATATCAAACACAACCCTAATCGATCGAATATAAGAAATATTATTTTCCCATTGATATTTTTATTAGCTAGCATAAATCATTTTTTCTGCCAAAATAAATAAGATGATGAGATTGTCAATTAATTTGTTTTATTATGCTGAAAAACAATTTTATGCCAAAAATCAAAAGGTTTAACTAAGAACTAATTAATAATCACTTACAAATTCAAATTACAAAATTAAATGACTAATCTAAATAGTCAATTAACCATTTACTCCCTCTGGTCTCTTAACATTGTGCCGAAACAAAATGTCACATTATTTTAAAAAAGTAAAATGAGTAGTTGAGATTATATTGGCAGAGTAAAAAGTAAATTAAATGAATGATGACAACCTAAACTAAAAATGAAAGGAAGTCAATCTTAGGATATCGGAGGTAATAATAAAAACATCCAAAATAGCAGCTAACTGTTACTGTATCTGCTGGCCAGGGCAAACTCTATCAGTTTAGTGCTTGCGCTTTTATTATTGGCCGGACTGGGGTCACAGACTCCCAATGATGAATGAAATGGTACATCCATAATGGACTTAGTGTTTTATACTCTAATGATGATTGAGACATCAACATTATAGAAGGGTCGACTAAGTATGCACAACTATGATTGGGCATTCAATTCGGCCTTAACCCTTTGCCTGAATTATTTTCCCACTATAAATACCAAACCTTAATCACTCACTAATCATAGTTTCCCATGTTTAAGCTTTTGTTTTCATCACTAAACTAATCCCACATCCATTACTCTAAGCCCAATTAAGCAATGGCTACGGGAATCATGGACACCGAATTTTCTTGTTATAGCACCACCACAACCACCGGCTACAGCGACGATGACAACGGCTGCAACTGGAACGACTGGTCCTCCGTCATGGACTGGGACGGATTCTCCGACGATCTAAAGAAAATGAACAACATTAGCTTTCCCGAACTCCTGGAGTCCCTCATGGATGAAGATGGCAGCACGGTGATTGACCCGTCCTCGTGGTCCGTCTCCCCCGAGACAACGGTGACGACCGACACCGAGGATGAGGACTCCGGGGAGGACTTCAAAGGGTTGCGGCTGGTTCACCTACTGGTAGCCACCGCAGAAGCGATGACCGGAGCGAACAAGAGCCTGGAGTTGGCTAGGGTGATATTGGTACGGCTCAAGGAACTAGTTTCTCCAAACCAAGGCACGAACATGGAGCGGCTAGCCGCCTACTTCGCTGACGCCCTACAGTGCCTACTCGAAGGGCTCGCGGTTAGTACAACGGCTAGGGTGAACCGCAACTATGCATCCAACCACAGCCATGTGCGTAGAGATCATGACCACCACCAAACCGACGTGCTAGCGGCATTCCAGCTGCTGCAAGACATGTCGCCGTACGTCAAATTCGGGCACTTCACGGCTAACCAGGCCATCCTCGAGGCCACGGTGCACGACAGGAGGGTACACATTGTGGACTACGACGTCATGGAGGGCATCCAATGGGCCTCCCTAATGCAAGCAATGGTGTCTCGTAAAGACGGACCTTCCACTCCTCCACATCTCCGCATCACCGCCCTTTCGCGGGGCGGCAACGGTCGGAGGTCGTTCGGAACCATCCAAGAAACCGGGCGGCGGTTGTCGGCTTTCGCGGCCTCCATCGAGCTGCCATTTTCGTTTCACCAATGTAGGTTGGACCCGGACGAGACGTTTCGTCCGTCCGCATTGAAGCTGGTACGAGGGGAGGCTTTGGTGGTCAATTGTATGTTGCATTTACCGCATTTTAGTTACCGTGCCTCGGAGTCAATTTCCTCGTTTTTGTCGGTGGCTAAAACGTTGAACCCCAGGTTAGTTACCTTGGTTGAGGAGGAGATGGGCCCCACGGCTGATGAAGGGTTTGTTGGTAAATTCATAGATTCTTTGCATCATTTCTCTGCTGTGTATGATTCGCTGGAGGCGGGGTTTCCGATGCAAGGGAGAGCTCGAGCGCTTGTGGAACGTGTGTTTTTAGGGCCCAAGATAGCTGCGTCCGTGGCTCGGATTTACCGGGCTCGTGGAGAGGAAGATGCGGGCTCTTGGGCTGACTGGATGGGTACAATGGGCTTTCAGCCCAATAGTATCAGCTTTGCCAATCATTGTCAAGCAAAGTTGTTGTTGGGACTCTTTGATGATGGATATAGAGTGGAGGAAGTAGCCAGCAACAAGCTTGTTTTAGGGTGGAAGTCACGACGTCTTCTATCTACTTCTGTTTGGACACTTTTTGATGCTAATGTGTGAAGGGGAAAAGGGATTTTTTCTATTTATAAATATTAATTTGGGAAAGAAAAGTTTCGGCGGAGTTGTGTTTTCTTACTAAGTGAAAGATAGAGAGCGTCTCTTATAAAATTGCTTTTATGGTAAGGTTACGGTCTAATCACAATTGTGCAAATATAGAATAGGGATCAAAATGGCATTATTTTTTTCTCATGGTCAAATTATGTGCTAAAGTTCAAGGATAAATTTGTAAATGGTCTAAAGGAGGGAGGTAAAAACGGGAAACGCTACGCCTCCCTCCTTTTTTGCCGCCAATGAATGTTTAGAAGGACATAGAACGTCGGTTTAATCTCCTCTCAAAATCGACTTAAGCCCACCTTGACTTGGGTGGTTCTATGGTGGACAAAGTGTGTGGCAAAAACGTAGAAAGAGAACCTCTTTCAAGTACAATCGTGCGTTCGTTGGATGTGTTAAAACATCAAAACAAACCTAAACTTCAATATAAATATTTAAAAGACCAACTCACACTATTAAAACACCAAGGTATAAAATGAATGATAATATGATATTTAAAAAGTAAAACATCAATATCGTATATACAGGGCCCAAAAGGCAGGCCCAACACATGTAGAGCACAACGAAGTACCCATAAAAGCGAGCTGCTAGTATTAATCCTTAGCTCAATATGTGTGAAGTTAGAATGAAAATCTGAAAGGACTCCTAGACAAAAAGAGAGAGTTGAAATTTATGTTAAGCATATCTTAGATTGTCTTTGGCGGCTTCTACGCCGTTGTAAGTTAGTTTCACACTTATCATGTATACCTTACCTTTTTCTTTGTATGATCAGTTGGATAGGTTACTTTAACTTCTTTGGGGAGTGAGGGTTTTGAGAGTCTCGCATCTTCGGGGGAACTAGGGTAGCTTAGGAATAAGGTTGAATGTATTGGTTAACTCTCTTTGCATGCTACTTTCCGCTTAGATTTTTGCTCTTTTTTGTTTACTCGAGGACGAGTAAAGGTTTAAGTGTGGGGGATTGATCTACACCAAAAAGCATGTGTTAACCAATGCATTTGACACGTTTCTTATTATGTTTTGGTTGGTTGATTGCTAGGTTTAATCGGGTTTACATTACAAGGAGTTTAAAAGGTCAATGTTGGTTTACTCGTCTAAATCCATAGTTTGGTAGACTTATTAGTCCTAATGGATGTTATGTCGTTACGAGCATTTTTAGATCTTGTTTTGTGAGCTTATTTATTAGATTTCTCGTAAACACTTCGGCGTAGTTAGTAGAAGGCCTCCCGCAAGGGTGGTAGTATATATTAGAAAGCCATTCGCAATAATGATAGTAGACAGAAAGCCACAAGTTAAAACGTGGTAGTAGATGGAAGCAAGCTGAGAAGAAGAATGAGTCGAAGAGCAACAAAGGAGGAACCGGCACAGCCGTGCAATACTACATGAGCAATGCCGGCCAACAAGTATGGTTCCATAAGACCTTGGCATGGGCAACCTGGTTCTACACGGCTCGTGCTAGCATAGTGCCTCGTGCAGCTAAGTATGGGTACGAGTCATGCCAATCCACACGGCCCATGCAAAATCAAGTTCAAGTATGCTAAGACCAATCGCGACTATTTGCACACCCGCGCCATCAGTTTTGAAGAAATCGACTACCAACGGGCGGCCCACAATATTTTACACGGTCCGCGCTGTTCAGAGGTGGAAATCATGCATCGGTCGGTGGCCCATGAAATCTACATGGCGTGTGCCGTTAAACTCATCAGGGAGTATCTCCCAGTCGATGGCCTGTGGCAGATCAGAATGGCCGAGACAAGCGCCCAGCCAGCGGCCCATGCAAAATTACACGAGTCGTGCCAAGCTGGGCAACACGAACCGTGTCATGGCAACTACTAGGGTTCACTTGCTTTTTTGTTGGCCTTTTCAAGGCCCAATTCTATCTACTATAAATAGGAGCCTATGTCTACTAGGGTTGAAGCTTTGGCCTAGTTTAGTTTCATTCTCCTAATTTTCCAAGAGTAGGTAGAGAGAGAAAGGGAATAACCCTTCTCTTAATAATATTTTCTCTTTGTTTTTGCCCAAGTGCATTGAATCCAATGAAATATTTGGGTTCAACGCTTAGGGAGCAGTGCTTTAACTTGGGGATTAATATTTTTATTCATGACTTGGTAGCTATTTTTTGAGATTCTAAGATCATCCTATATTTTTATGCTTGTAATTATTTATGTTGCCTTGTGCTTTACATTCTTGTTAATTGCATGATTGATACACTATATTGGCATACACCTTAGTTTGCTTTCATGTTGGCGCATTTATTGGTATCCCCTGGGGAGTGAAACATAAATGTAATAGGGGGGAGTGAGGGTCTGTTGACCGTATGAGTGTATGGATGTAGGTCGCGAGTCACTGTTCTGATGACCGTACACTAGTTAGCTAGAGTGGAGCCTGAAAGGTTATGGATAAAGATAACTTAGTAGCAACTAGGGTTGGTGTAATTCGACTCATGTTGTTGCAACCCTAGAGTCAAGCATAAGGTGTCAATCCCTTTGCCTCTGTAGGCCTAAGGAGAAGCATTTATAGTGGAGTGCTCGAGACGTAATTCTTTACAGGGAATGAATAGAACTGCATAGCGGCGGGGCCGTTGTCGCACTTCCTTAATTACGTAGGCGGCATCGGTGGAAGAAAATAAAAAGCACCCTTATGTGACAGATAGGTGGAAATGTTGACCACCGATCACACTGTATGACATAAGCATTAATATAGGTTTATATGTCTTGTACTTGATTGAATTTGAGATCGAAATATACTACCGGTCATGTAATGCAAATATCCCCAAATTCCAGTTTTATATAGTTTACTCTCTCTAGTCTTTGTATGATTAAATATTTGTTAGATAACCCCTCCCCAAAAAACTTGTTTTACGACATTAGCTATTCCTGACATGTGATTGGATTGACGACCCGATTGCGGCTGTGTTTAGTAAACCTTTAAAGTCCTAGCATCTCTGTGGATAACCCCAGACTTGTCGCTATCTACCTTTTTGGTAGCGTAGTAGTAAGAATGGGAGAAACTCTAAAAATTCTATCTTTGGTCTTCCAAGTGCTCTGCGGGATAGTTTTGTCTCTCCTGCAAAAGGGTTGTCAATTTACTAACAATCTCGCGGGGTGTGGATCAAGTATCATACTTGACACCCTACCTTGCAATGGTAGAAAAAGTCACCACCATATATGAGACAGAAAATAACATAGTAAGAAGTATGTATACTCTGTTGACACGTACTAGAGTCTGTGAGGATGATTTGTAAGCAAAGAAGTAAGAAAAATAGAGTTTTGGGAGAATGAGAGGGTTTCAGCAGTGTGGTGTGTGTTTTTGTTGGCTTTTGTATCATGTATATCCCTTAGGGGATAAGAAATAATACATGATGATTCATCCACTACGTAGCAGATGTGTAAGAGTACGGTTAGAGTAACGAAATCAGAATTGCCGTAAAAGGAATTAAATGAATGATAGGATATCGGTCAGTAATTCAGAAAACACTCTACCTACCCACAACATTTTTAATAATTTTGTTTAACCTCCAATTTTGAAAGAACGTAAATACGAATATGATAGTCAAGTAGTTTTAATTTCGGGACTATTTCTGCATTTTATGGTAAACGTGATTTACAAATAACTTGATTTCGGTGTCTAGATAGTCCACAAGTTTTTCGATTAGAAATATATGTTGACAAAATGTAGTAAAATTAATATATATTTTGCAAATGTGAATAACAATTTCATTTATTAAGGAATGTATTCTTGGGAACTGCATTCAAAATTAGATCCCCACATGGTCCAAATTGTTGCATGTAAGGAGCATCGTTAACATTCTTTCTAACACGAACCTGGAATGTGTTGTCATCATAAAGTGAAGAAGGTCATTGCGTTCAAATTGGTTTCTAGTCACAAACGAGGACCATCTGGTTGTTATGATTGTGCCTAAATTTTCAATGGTGGAGCGAACTTCAAGAGAACGCACCTCCGGACTCCATCACCAGCCACCAATAACTTTTTCCCACGCTTGTGTTGGGGAATATCTCGGCGAACACCAAGATATTCAACTCTTATGCATCCCTTGCTGGTTAATAGATCTTAAAAATGACGTGCTTAAAATTTTGAATGGTGTTTCCATTACTGTAAAAAAAAACTATGGTGGCATGGTTAGTAGATGAAATACTTGATTAAAAAAATTGCAATTTAAAATAGTTTAAGAACTTGGTGATTAAACTAACCTTGAGTCTAGAATGTGACTGAAGCAGTTAGATGAATTTTGTAGGTAAATTCGCAGGTGTGAGATGTGTGGATAGAGTAGAGCTATTTATAAAATTGTGGAGAAACCCTAGTCTCTTGAAATTCATGTTTGCACATGACATGTTTTCTGTGAAGGAGTCACTTCTGAATTCAGAAGCTTAACTCAGCCAATGGTTACGAATCTGAGACATGTTGGTAATTGAATAGACATGAATGACATAAAGATGAAGAAGAATATTATAAGCTGGAATAATTTTGACACCATTTCCAAAATTGAATATTCTTTCGGAAAACAAATTTGGATTAATAGTTCCACTCCTGTGATCGGGTCTAGGTCGCAACAATATTTGTGAATCGTTCTGCACAACTCTATTTTCTAACAGTAAATAAAGATAGATACTCGTTATATGTTTCTATTTTGGAATCTCTGTTGGATTATTAGTTGATAAAAATGAGTCAATAGGCTCGACCGAAAGCGTGAAAGCCGGTGAACTGCCCCTTAGGCAGAGACTCGAACCATTCCAGGGCCTTCACTTTCACATAAGACCCTACTAATTTTCACTTCATGTTTGGAGGAATACTTCGTGATTCTATGATCCAATGGTAGGTCATCAAGAACTTCCCATGATTTGTTTTCATTAAAAGTGTTGAAGTTTCTTGGTAACTTCTGCATGGGATCCCAGGGTCCAACCTTTCCAATCAAATGCTCAAGCTTCCGATCGATCACACCGAGCTTCTTGTTGTCTACTCCCTCCGTTCCACTTTAAAGTTTCAAATTATTTTTTGCACAAACTTTAAGATAAGTCTATGTGGCATCTTTTTAATGGGTGATGAGAGCGGGCCGACTAACTGTTAAATGAGGACATTTTTTAAATTAGTGAGACGAATAAGGTCATTTGATATTTACATTTATTTATTGCAATGAGATGCATATAATTATGATAACCTTTTAAAATGAATCTCAACAACTAAATAATTACTTTTAAAATAATTTAAATGAATTATTATAAAAATAATTAATTTTTATTGTATTCAATATTTAACGATTTCTAACTAAATTAATTATTTCACTTCATAACTCATATAGTTATTCTTAGATGACTAAACTTTAAAATTATAAATAAAATTACATGTTTTCAATTTAAATGAAAGACACAAAATTTACATAAAAATTAATCTGAAATAACAAAGGTAAAATCTAGGAAAAGACCGTCTTTTCGTAAGCTTATAGAAAGATGGGGTTTAATTAGAATAATAAATATGTTATTAAATTTTATTATTTAAATTAATAATATCGCGCAAATCGCGATGGTACTCCACTAGTATAATAAAAAAATTGCTTGTTTTATGTGGTTTGGTGTGGTGGTGCTGTCAATCAAGGATATTGAAGTCATTTTGACTAAACTAAACCCAAATTTTCTAAAAACATACTATTATTATAATATGTTACTGATTTTAATTTTTTACTATATAATCAATCATAACTTGTTAAAATATATAACTTCTAAATATATATTTAAAACCATAAATATCTCATTGTACTATAGTATCTATATATCACTGAACAAAATCCAATGGAACACATAATTTGAAATTTAAAAAAATGTTTAAATTTGTTTATACAATGACAGAGTACTTTTGATAGAAATGTTTATACATATTATTTATTTATTTACATATGACAAAGTCACCGACTAACTGTTAAATGATGATATTTTATAATTAGTGAGACTAATAAGGTCATTTGATATTTACTTTTATTTATTGCAATTAGATACGTATTATTATGATAACCTTTTAAATAAATACTTTTAAATAATTTGAATGAGATATTATAAAAAAAATTAAAAAATTATTGTATTCAATATTTAACAGTTTCTAACTAAATTAATTATTTCATTTCATAACTCATATATTTTTTCTTAGATGAATAAATTTTAAATTTTTAAATAAAAATTAATCTAATAATACCGCTCAACGCGCGATGGTACTTCACTAGTTTTTTAAAAAAAACAAAAGGTACGTCATCTTTTGCCCGTTTGAATTCTGCCTATTTATTACCATTTCTTCCCATTAAATTCGACAAATTGGTTGTGGAATTTTTATGACACGTGTCAAGTGTCATTAGGTTTTGGATCTTTAAAACAAAGAAAAAAAGGAAAAACGTTGTGGCTCCACTCGCTCACATGTTGGTGGATGAGTGTGGGATGAGTTCCCTCATCCACCATTGCCGAACCTAATCTTCTCTCTCCACTCATCCCCTAAAATTCATCCCCACTATAAGAGAATATCCCACATTTCTAAAATTCATCTCCCAAAATTCATTCTCATTGTGGATGCTCTTATACTACCTCCGTCCCAAGAAAAATGACGGAATTACTTTTGGTCCACTCTTTTATGCAAGTTGATACGATAGAGAATAGTTGGGGGGAAAAGAAGGGATATTTTGATAAAGGAATGGGCCTAGTTTGAAAGCTATTAAACTTAAAGATAAAATTGTAGGAATTTAACGGCATATTTTTTAGAGAAAATGCATTTTTAACCCTATGTTTTGGATGAAAGTGCATAAATAACCTTGTAAAATCTGAAAGTACAAAAATAAACCTGGACTTTGTTTACCTAAATGTCAACAGCCAAATTGGCCTGAAATTGGTGAAAAGACCATAATACCCCCGAGTTAAAATATTTAAAAATAAATAAAAATCTGAAATGACCTCCTTACCCCCATTCCCAACTCTCTGCTCCCATTTCTTTCCTCGCCTCCTCTCCGCCATTTTATTTCTTTACTCACCACCTTGCCATTTTATTTCACCGCTGCTCAACCAACTTTCTCCTCACCGGCGTCGGCGTCGTTTCCTCTTTCGCTCCGTTTGTGATTTGAGTGGATTTGAGCGAAGGTGAGGGAAAAAAGATAGGGTGAGGGTGAAATCAAAATCGAAAGCAGAGGCGAGGGAATTGAACGGCGGTGGGGAGAGGGGAATGAAGGCGAGGGGGTGTTTTCGATGGAGGCAACGACGAAGGAGGGGGATTTGAGACAATGAGGCAATGCGAGGGTGAGGACAATGAGGCGAGAGATTTATACAAGGTGAGGATGGAGGTGATGAAGCGAGGTGATGACGACGGAGGGGAATTTGAGCGGATGGCGACAGTAGTAGCAGCGAGAGAGCGGACAGAGGCAAGGGATTTGAGTGGACGGCAAGAGTTGTAGTGGAGGAGCGGTGTTGAGGGGGTAAGAAGTGGTGGAGGGAGTAGGTCGTGGGTCGTGGCTAGGGTATTTGGGCGGTGGAGCTGGGTTCCGAGCAGAGGAGCGGTGGTGAGGGAAGGCTGGGGTTGAGGGGGCACAGATGGTGGCGGAGGGAGGTAGTGGGTCGTGGCTAGGGTTTTCGGGCGGCGGGTCTGGGTTCTGAACGGTGAAACGGAAGTGAGGAGAGGCTGGGGTTGAGCAGGGGCACAGGTGGTGGCAGGGAGAGGTAGTGGCCAGGGTTTCCGGGAAACAGGGCTGGGTTCCGGACGGTGTAGCGATGGTGAGGGTGAGGGGCTAGGGTTGAGCGGGGGGGAAGTGGTGGCGGGGAGAGGTAGTGGCTAGGGGTTCCGGGCGGCAGGGCTAGTGGTTCTGGGCAACGGAGGTTGTGGTGGTGGGAGCAGGTGGCGGTGGATCAGCACCAGTTGGTGGTCAGAGGTCTCGCGGCAGAAGGCGGAGGTCAGGCGGCGGAGCGGCAGAGCAGCAACGGCGGCGGCGGCAGAGCTAGCGTTGGCTGCGCTCGGAGGCGGCAGCTCAGCTTTAGAGTGTTTGAAGAGGTTTAGGGTGTGAAGTTGGAGGAGAAGAGGCTTAGGGTATAATGGTCATTAGATAATTAGTTATGAGTTTAATGGGTATTTTTGTCTTTTCACTTTGGGTCAATGTATGAATTGCATCGGTAAATGCCTAAATAGTGTAAATTGGGTAAAACTGCACATTTAACAATCTTGTAGGATCATTATTGCACTTTCTGATTTTACAAGGTCATTCATGCACTTTCTTAATCTTATAGGGTCATTTTTGCACTTTTCCCTATTTTTTTACCATTTTGGATAATATTTATAGTAAATTATGTTATTAGTGTTATAACGGACAAAAAAAATTATGTCATTTTTACCGGAACGAGAGTACTCCCTCGATCCCAATTCAAGCTGCACATTTTGACTTTCAACAGTTTAATCAAAAAATGTTTGATCATTAATATCTTTTTATTAAGGATAATTAAAACTTGTAAAAAGTTGATATTCTGAAAATATATGTCATAACAAATCTAACAAAGTATCATTAAATAATAGTATTTATACTTATACGCCTATTCAATTTTGGGTTCAAAGTTAAGAAGATTTTACTAAACAAAAGTTAAATGGGGAATATATAATTTCTTTGATTGAGGTCCGTTGTTGGCAATGTGCTCATATACTCTTTCTCGCCTCATCAGATGGACACAAATTCTGTAAATGCACGAGAAATCTGACAAACCAGCGCCTTTCTTCTTCTACATAATAAATAGAGAACAATTTTTCTGATGTCAAGCAACTTTAGATATATTTTGCTTCATTTCAGCCAGATTGCAACATGATTTCTCAATTTCTGCATATCCGACAGCAAAATTGTCGAGCAAATAGTTAACAAGAATGCAGGGGCAAGAAGACACGAATTTGAAGAATGAATTATCTTTTCCAAGTTAATTTCATGTCAAGATGAGAGAAACAATGGATCTACTCCATGTCAATCTGGCGCCCAATTAGGAGCCCCAACAAAGCAAGCTCTAACTGTATTCTAGAAAAAAAAATTACGAAGGGGATGTTAATCTGACCTACCCCTATCCTTTGTCAATTGAAACAGGTCTATCATCAGCAACCTCAAACCCAATCAGCAATGAATCAATCTACCCTCTGCCTTTCTTGTTAGCACAGTGACCCGTCTTGCGCTTATGACGACTGAAATCTGAAACAAATCGAAAAGTCTGGCCACAGCCAGCTTCAGAACAGACGTAAGGACGCGCACCAGTGTGGACTCGGATGTGCTCTGTGCGAGCCCATGCCCACTTGAACGACATCTTGCAGCCTTTCCAGGGGCACTTCAGAGGACGATCATCCATGTGAACACGCCGATGCTGCACCAAGTACTTGTGTGAGAAGAACTTCTTACCACAGCTTTTGACTGGACATGTGTTTCTTTTATGTAGCACAAGCTCTTGCTTGGAGCCAAAACTCATCGTGCAGCCCTCTATATCGCATGGATATTCAGATTTTTCCTCCTTGGACTTTGCACTGCTAGAGCTAGCAGCACTTTTCTTTGGTTTCCAGCCAACTTGAGGTTTCTTCGGTGCTGGCTTGGATTGAGCTGATTTAGCCTTCTGATCTTGCATTGGCTTTTCAGGTCTTTTCCTTAGCCGAGTACTAGGACCTCCGTCCTGCTCTTCCTCACTTTCTGATTCTGAGTCTTCTAGTTGACTTCTATTCTTCACACCACGAGGCTCAGGAGTTTCTCTTGTCATTTGCCTCTTTCTCTGGCAGCTCTTACCGAGCTTAAAAGAATGGTTAGATGATAAATCCTCACATTCTTCATCTTGTATTTCAGCTTTTGAAGATTTGGCTTTCACAGGTCTAATTTCTGCTGTGGCTTTCCTCTTTTTCCCAGCTACAGTTTCAGCAGTAAGAGAGCGGCTTCTCCCTAACGGTCTCTCTGGTTTCAAAGACGCTCTCAAATCAGGCTTCAACACTGGTCTTGTTGCAGACTTCACAGGGGAAGAGGTAGTTCTCAAAGCAGGCTTTACACTAGAAGGGTTAGTTTTCAAAGTAGGTTTCACACATGAAGGCACGGTTTTTGAAGCCGGCTTCACACGGGAAGGGGTACTTCTATGCTCCTCTTGTGGATCATTTTGAATGAGCAAAGGATGAATCTGATTTGACCACCACACTTTACCACACCACCTCCCGGCAACTAGGATCTTTCTCTGTCTACCTGAAACTTTTCCAATAGACTCGCCATCTATGGGGTCAATTGTTGGAGAATTGCGTCCAAACGCTCGATATATGATAGAGTTGTATGGCATCTGTTTACTGTAGAGAGGAGAGCGACTCAGATTGGCACTGTAGAAGAGATTAATTCCAAGTTT
>JAULKM010000010.1:5930144-5943876 GCA_032355605.1 Rubia tinctorum
CAGCATCAATAAGCACCTCCGGTGACATGACTGTGGTCTTCTCTCCCAGGGTAGAGAAGGTAACTAAAATATAAAATCATAAGAATCTAATTACTTCAGGTGTATCTCATTGGATTCAGTCACCACGGGAAAAATCACAATGTCAGAGACATGATCAAGTTAACAATCAAACAAATTACATCAAAAATTCAAAATCGCAATAGATGTTTCTCAAACAACATTATAAACACTTAATTGGCACATTTGCAAGATTTAAGCCATAACAATACCATCATTTGTCAAACACATGAAGCAATCAGAGTTTTCAGAAACAAGTAACAGTCAATTGGTTGGTGTAGCAAAGTAAAGTTGCTTTTAATTGTGTTTAGCATAGGCTTTTTAATCACCAACTTGTAGCATTAGCATCATTTGTACTCTCTTCAGGTTAGTCAACTCAAACTGACCCTATCATTAGGTTCCATGCATTAAAAAAATTTGAACAGTGATTAAAACTCTCCTATTAAGGTTCTTATTCACACAGCTGATCAATTAAAACTAATCCCAATAAGCTCCCACTTGTTTGATGTTCTTAGATCGTTGAAATGTATCAGGATTTACATCGGGCTAATAACAGTCATATAGACTAATTACCTCTATAGAGCAGAAAAGTTATCGCCATTCCTGGCCCCACAACACTAAATCATACAAAAGAGAGGTATCCAATTATATTAATCTCGAAATTTAGGTCCATAACACTCAAGCATATAATTTAAACACCAAAAAGATATAGAAAAATTAGGTCAGTCTCTAACTATGAAGACATAATCGTTTACAGTTTACTAATGTAATCTGCAAAGTACTCCGGGGACCAAAAACGCTCAAAATCATGTCTCTGTATAGTGTGAAACATAGTTATAGAGGTAGTCACAATCATTATGATGCAAGCATCTTGGTAATGGTTTCTCTTTGCATTTAAGTACCACCTTACAATGTTCTCTGAACTAAGGTAATGGTTTGTGTTTGCATGTGAAGCATCACCAAACAATGTTGTCTGAAGTAAAAATTACTGACAAGGAGAATTAGAGGTTCATAGTGCCTAGAGAACATGTAATGTCAATAAAAACACACAAATGTTGACAAAAGCCCCAACTCTCAAATACATATTTAGAACAAGCTTAACTAGACTCCTAACGAGGAAGCAAATTAGTTGAGAAAGCAATCACATTATATTTCAAGTTGTCTTACATCAAAAGATTCTCAACTCAAAGCCAAGCCTATGCTTGCTAAATACATAGAGAAATCTAATGAGGTCATCATGCTTACAAAGATTAGAGTCATTAGACACCAGATAGTAACTGAATCTGTTCATCCATCCTCCTTACTAATTTACTCTCTATGGACCTATCGTATATTACTCCCTCCAGTTTTAAACAGTCCACTTTATAATACTAAAACCAGAACTAGAAAGTGGCCTTCCTTTACGGGATGGGGGTCGTAAAAAGAAACATTTTCCTCCAGAAATGGAACCAGGTAAAAGAAATAACTAAAGTGATATTCCATTTGGCATCACTAACAAACTAATTATAGTAAAGAAGAAACTCTTACTAGCTTCTATATTAGATCTGGGCTGTCCTACGCAACTATCATATTCTCAGATGATGCTTTAAACAAAGTTCAGCTCGTGTCAAAATTTAAACCTCCAACAGACATACATTGCCATTCTGCATGCATTCTACACAACAAAATTTTACAACGAAGCAAAAGTGTCGCTTTTAAGACTGAATGAGAAAGTCATTTTCTAGACTTCCTCAAACCAAATTTTCATTCAAATAAAACATACCTCTGATGCCCAACTAAACGTTCCCTAAGGTGCATAACAAGCAACAGGTCACCAAAATTTGAAATGCATCCCTAGCCATAATAATTGAAAAGCATCCATAGCACTAATTTAGTTTCAACAAAATTAGAGAACTCTGCATTCATTCTCTCTCCAAATCAGTTTCTTAAAACAAACTACTACTTATTACAACCAAACCAGTTAATTATAACAAAATACCACTAATTACAAGTTTACAACTAAACCAGTTCCATAATAGCACTCATTCCACTGAAATACATCAGAAGTTCTATCCCAGAATACTCTGTTTAAACAACCTCAAGTCAGCTCAATACCTGCAATGTTAAAAGCTACTGTTCATGATGAAAAAATTGCAAACAGAATCCAAAATTGTCAAGCAGGTATGAAATTCTGAATATTAAGTCAAGCAGGTATGAAATTCTGAACATTATGTTCAAAATGAAAACTGACCAAGAGGGTTAATCTCTCCCCCATATCCATGTGCTCGAATGACCTCCTCGAAGGCGGCAGCAGCATCCCTCGGCACACCATACCAAGTCTTCCCAGAACCCAAGTGTAAGTAATTCAAGCTATGGAAATCATGATCCTCCACATGCCAAGCAAACCAGCTAAACATCATAGCGAGATACACCATAGGGGAAGTAACACCAGGTATTTCCTCCTTCATGAACTTCAACAAAGACCCTCTAGCCCTAGAAACCCCCCTCATATTCCACTCTGTATCCGCAACAGTCCCCTCCCCGCCATGTTTTGCAGCCTTTCGCACTGCAAAGGCGGACCCGGGCATGTCATTGGCATACTCAACTGTAAAGGGTTTGTCCACAATGGCCTTCCAGTAAATGGTTTCAACCTCAAGGGCACTCAGATTCTTCTTGCTACATTTCCTCAGGTAGCTCTTCTCGAACCCTTTAGCTTTGGCTTCGAATTCCTGCACCGTGTAGTCCTCCCCGCTCTGCCAAACGGGTTTCTGAACCGGATGGTGCCTTCGCGGGCAAAAGCCGATCTGCTGCTGCCTGGTGGTGAATGTGGGGGACCCGGAAGAAGAGCGGGTGGAGAGGGACCTGTTGAGGTTGGAAACAGTGGCCTTCCTAGATTGGGGAGCAACAGGGGGGACTATTTTGCAAATACCATATTTCGAAGCCTCCTTCTCAATCTTGAAAATAAACCCAATTGGATCTTGGAATTCAGCAAGGGTTGGGTGATACTCTGGAGCTACAGGCAGGCCTCTAAGCCACCCCAAAACATCAATACTTCCCCCACTCGCAACTGGGGCTGAAGTATCTGAAGCCATTCAACTACAACTAAAGCAGTGATTTTTATTTGCAATCAAATCCGGAGAAAGGCTTACCACAAACATAACATGGGAATTTGCATTTGCAAGCGAGATCTGCTCCGAGATCGAAAGGGCTAGAGCATTGTGGGGAGCTGTTGAGATTCTCTCATATTTGCCATTAATTTTGGTGTGGGGAATAATAAATGAGGAGGAGGGGGGCGACCTTTACTGTTATTATCGTAGTATACTGAGAGGGAGGGTGAATAAAGTTAGAGAGATGTATGCTTTTTATTGGTTTTGGTTTTTCTGTGTGCTCTGTTTTTGGGGGAACAGAGGATAGGGAACGGTGAGAACAGGGGAGGACGAGGCGAGTGTAGAACTGCGTGAGTGTGTGAAGTGGGGTCCAAACATGTGAGCAGAGTTGTCAATGCATGAGGTTTAGGGAATGAAAATGACGGGGTTTCATTTTACCGCTCTGCCTCTGCCTCCAGTGGATCATGGTTGGGGACTATCGGGAATGTCCTCTATAGTTTTAGGCCCGCTTCGAACAAAAGTAGGTTTTTCTTTGTTTAGCATCAAATTCTTTTTTTAAATAAACAAAAAAACACTACGTGCCCTCTAATTTTTTGTATAGATTATGGACAGTCCACTGCATTTTTTAACTTATACATAACGAATTGCTTGCTTACCAAGTCATCCTACCATTTCGCTCCCTTCCTTACAGTTGAGTGGCTTTCACTCTTCCAGATCGATTATTATTTTTTACTTCACTTATTATTATAAAAACTACTCATTATCCAAATGAAAGACGGTCGATTCAAAAAATGTTTGGTTTTTGATAACTTTTTGATGACATATTGGATTAAGACCCCTTTGGACCGAAAGGCCAAATACCCTTCAGAAAGGCTCAAAATCCAAAGAGAGCTTTCGAGGCCCACGAGAACATGGATGGCCTTTGGGCCTCGAAGAAAATGGAAGGAAGCTAGGTTAAAACCTAGAGATACGAGGGTTTAGAAAGGTATGTCTTCTATTTTTGAGATTCGGTAACTTTTGCCAATTTGGGTTACCTAGCTCATTTTCCGAGACTAACTTGATTGTCGAAAAATCTCCCCTGTGGTTACTCCGGGGTTTGTTTTCCTTTTCAGATGTGGACTGGATCGAGGTGATCGGATCGTGGGAGCTTGGATCGAGTTCGATACGCGTTACTTTTATTAAAAACTAGCGGAGTACCATCGCGCGATGCGCGATATTATTAATTAAAATATTAGAATTAAGTTTTTTGTACATGTTGTGTCTTACATTTTAATTGAAAACAAAGAATTTTATTTTAAATTTTAGTCATCTAAGAAAAACTATATGAGATAGTTAGAAATAGTTAAATATTGAATACAATAAAATTTGATTATTTTTATTTCATTCAATTATTTAAAAAGTAATTATTTATATGTTGGGATTCATTTTTAAAAGGTATCATAATTATATGTATCTCATTGCAATAAATAAAAGTAAATATCAAATGACTTTATTAGTCCCCACTAATTATAAAATATTCTCATTTAACAGTTAGTTGGTCTAAAACAAGACTTTGTCATGTATAAAATAACAATAAATAATATGTATACATATTTCTATCAGAAGTACTCTATCAATATATTTAAAAAATATGAACATTTTGTTATTTCAGATTATGTGTTTCTTTAAAAGTTCTTCCGTAATATATGTGTGTGTATATAGATATATATATATATATTACAATGAGATATTTATGGTTTTAATTAAATCTTAAGAAGTTATAAATTTTAACAAGTGAGGATTGATTATATATAGTAAAGAATTGAAATCAGTAAGCTATTATAATATTATGATAAGTTATGATTAGGCAACTTGAATTTAGGCTATTCAAAATGACTCCAATATCCCGATTGACAGCACCATCTAGAAAGCAAATAATTTCTATCATATGGTGCTTGGAATAATGAAAATTTGTGAAAAGTTAATATTTTGAAAATACACTTTATAACCAATCTAACAAGGTATCACTCAATAGTATTTATAGTTATGCATCAATTCAATTTTGTGGTCAAAGTTAACAAGTTTTGACTAAATGAATAGTTAAATTGTACCTTGAAATGGGATAGAGGGAGTAAATTACATACTAACTTTTAAATTAAATTTTTTATATTATATATTTTTATATTTTCAAATTCAAATACACATTATTACTTGTTTTAACTTTTAAAATACAAAATTTTAATTTTATGAAAAAAAATTACAACATTTAAGATAAAAATACATTGGACCGTTCATAAACTTATGGACTCCTAAGTGAAATTCTGGTTTTACTAACTATGTAGATTAATCCAATTAATTTGTTCCAACTAAACCAAGTACGTTAAAACATAAAAGTTGACACACGAGACTTGGTTACGCAGTTCGGTGAAATCACCTACATATGCAGGGTCTGGCCCAATTCAGAATAAATTCACCAATTAGAAAGATACAATACAAAGTACACCGTACATCTATACTTATCATATCTAATTATAACATGTGGATTTTCCAAACTCCTCTCGCTACCGATCTGCCTTGATCAGACTTTCTCTGACCTCGAAACTCGTCGATGTTTGATCTCCTCCTCCTGAGGAATTAAGGTACTCCCTTCGTCCCAGCTCAAACTGCACACTTACTATTTGACATTATTCTCTATCAAACTTTGACTGCATATTTGAATAGATATATAAGAAATAATATTAACGTATGTGATATTGTTGGATTCGTCATAACAAGTAATTTCTCAAAAGTAACTTTTTGTTTGCTGTTATTATACGTAGTTAAACATATTAAAGTTTAGACAAGTTTCTTGATGAGTTCGAAAACGATTTTGTGTAATTTAACCTGGGACGGAAGGAGTATACGATTCTGAACTTGATCAATAGTTTAAGTTCATGTTGGAAAACAGACGGAAGACTCAAGAGTACTCTCGAAATATACAAAAATATTGATGCAGATATTTTTCAATTAAAATTGCGAGAATCGCAATCATGATGTCCATCAATATACAGACCATGGGCATATGGAAATTCTCCACATTTATTTTTAAAATATTTTGTTTCCAAATCTGCTTCTGAAGCATATCATAATCCCTTGAATACATGGATTTTCATTATCAAGCCAAATCCCTTAAGGATAATGTTTTTCCATAAATCCAACTCCTTAATAATAGGGATTTTCCATAAATCAACATGCTTCAATCTCATGCGGACTAAATATTGTATTATCTTCAATTTCCTTACTCCACCACAAAAGCAATATTATTCATATGCAATATTCCTTTCCTTACTCTTCACACGCATGAAAAAAATTATCATTCCATTTTCAATTTTGATTGCAATCAAATCTTATGGAACTATAAATTACCAAATCAAATCTCATGAAATAAAGAATTAAAATATTCTCATCCAATCAAACCAAATCTCACGCTAAAAGGGATAATATCAAATCAATTTCAATTTCCTTAAATCCAATCCACTCGCATAAATATATGAATTGATATATTCTTCAATCTCAAACATGAACGGAATATTCTATCACCTCAGATTTTCTTTTGCCGCATATCTTTCCATATTGATATTTCAACATATATTTTTCATATTTGCATAATTTCTACAAATTGTCAATTAATTAAATATGGACTTTACAAACTCCCCTTTGACATTTTGTGGATCCAAAAACCTTTTGGCATTTCATCACACGAACTTACAAAAATACAGACATCAATCTTTGAAAACTATTCTGGACGTTGGAACATAGAAACATGATATCTCCCCATGAATTCCAGCATTCCATCAACATCTAGGAATAATAAGTATGTTGAAACATCAATCCAACAAAGCTAATAAAGTCATGAAAAAGAAATCCAAAATATATTTCCTTTGGGAACATAAACATGCCAAATGCAATAGACACAGAAAATCAAAGAAAAATATCCAATAAAGGCAATCCCCCTAAAGAAAATATTTGGCCTATATTAAAACATAGTCATAGAAGAACCTTTATCCCTCTCCAGGAGCAGCTATCCATGCCTCTAACTGTGCATTATCCTCTAATTTGGTTGTTTCTGCCTCCAAAGCTGCCATATGAATGGTTAGAGCTCCCAAGTTCACATTAATGGCCTTCTTCTCATCAACATCCAAAGTTGTAGCCTCAGGATTCCAAGGCAGATCATGCACGTATCTTAGATCAAATGTCATCTTGTTTTGTCGTTTCTCGAGCAAGAGTTGTGGTATTTGAAGAAGGAATCCAACATTTTAGAAATGTCTGACAGTCAAGCTAGATGCAGCAGCGTTCTTTTGAGTGGGCACTGAGACTGAAATCCTCTAGTTATTTCAGACAAAATCTGATCATCTGTTAGTGAAAATTCCTTAGCATAAGCGGTCTCAAAATCCTTGAGGGTAGGTAGTCCAAGCCAATGATTGATTAGTCTTCCTATAAATATCACTACTTTGCCTCTGATGTAAACTCCATTGTACCACTCAGAATCTGGATCAATGTTAGCTCCCATAAAATTCTTGTACAATCTCTCGTTTGTACTCCTTGTAGATTGAGGCAGTAGTCCTGAAACCCAAATAGTCAAGGTAGGCTGTAAATTCACACTCCTCATATACACCCAGATCAGTTGTCCTCTCAGCTAAAATCCCCCTCTAACACACTATATCACATCTCTCATGGAATTCTGCATCAAAGAATAAAGAACTAAGTTGAGTGCATCCTTGACTGAGGGAGCTCCTGATGTCCTCCTTCTGCACTAATCTTCTTCTTGGTGGTTGTGTTTATTCTTTTACTGATTTTGCAGTCTGATCTGTAGTGCCTTCAACAATCTACTCAACTTGTGTTGGAACATTAGTCCTTGATGTTGGAACATAATAGCTACCAGATTCACCAGCTTTCTCTGATATTGGAACATCCTATCCTTTTATTGCTTTAGAATCAACACCCTCAGTCTGTATCGGTTTTGGAACATCACCATGCTCAACTTCCTTCACATCACCAGTACTTTCTCCCCCTATCTCAATGTCTGGTGTTGAACACATATGCTTGTTCACCACCCAGATCATGATCTTCTCCAACCACATTTACTGATATTTGAACATTAGAATCTCTAATCACAAAAGGCTCATCTTATGTTTGAACACCAGACACTGATGTTGGAACATAACTGCTTTCAGTTTCAGGTTTTTGCTATAGTGTTGGAACATGGCTACTCTCAGTCTTCGGTTCTTGCTGTTGTGTTTGAACATGAGAGTCCTTAGCTTACTCTACCTGCTCTATAAAATATTATATGTTGGAACATGTGAAGCTTCTCTACCAAAATCGTAATCCTTATCGGTGTTCCCATGCCAATTTCGTATATTATCATCCTCAAACAACTCCTTTTCATCAATCTCCATATCCATAGCTTCCCCCCTATCTTTATATCTTGTGTTGGAACATAACCAGTATCCCTGGTTTCCAACTCTCATCATCTGAAACCAAAATAACAGGTGGAGCCATTATTCTGATTTATTCGATCATCATATGCATCTAATGATCAAACTTGACCACTTTATAATCATCCTCACCAGCACGCTAATCATAAATTCTCCTAATCTTAAACTTGTGGGATCTGGAAACACGAGTATAGAAGCAAAAGCACTTTTTATCCTTTTCAAGATAAATCCATCAGTACCTTTTCACCAACTGCTGGAATTATGTTTCTTGCTATACCATGACACCATATTTGGTCCAATACAGAATAATCTAAAACTAGTGCTTTTACGATCATCCACATTTCCTGCCTAGTCTGAATCACTATAACCAACCAGATGAGAGTCTTGATTTTTAGAATGTCAGATTTCATACTCAGAAGTCTCACTAACATGTCGAATTATCCTTTTGACTGTAGTAAGTGATATTTCTTTGGATTAGCCTGAAATATTGCACATACTCCTACGTTGAAACATATATCTTGCCTACTTGCTTTAAGATACATTAAACTCCCAATCATACTCATCTCAAATTCACCCTGCATCAAAGTCACACAATATTTTACCAAGGATGGTGAAGTACACCCGATGATCATATCACCAACATAGATTTAAGCAATCAGTATATTTGATGATTCACGAAAAACAAGTAAGGTACGATCTACTCCCCCCTCGACTATAGCCTTTTTGGTTTATAAAGGAAGAGAGTCGCTCAAACCATGCCCTTGATGCCCGTGTTAAAACATATAATACCTTCAAGTGACGATACACATGGTATGAATAATGAGGATCTTTAAATCCTTTGGGCTATTCCACATATACCCTTCATTGACCACTCCATTGCACTTTTGTCATCCATTTGGTATAAAGTGAAATCCAGAGTGCAAACAACAACAAGTAAAATCTGAATAGATTCTAACCTGGAAATCGGTGCAAAGGTCTCACAAAAAATAACTCCTTCAATCTGAGTGTATCCTTAAGCTACCAAACTTTCCTTGGGGGGTAATATTTCCATCAGCATCTGACTTGTTCTTGAAGATCCACTTCATTCCTATGACATTTACTCCTTTAGGGCAAGGGGTAATGTACCACACATCGTTGCATTCAAATTGCACAAGTTTTTCTTGCATTGCTGCAATCCAATACTCATCGAGGAGAGCCTATTTATAATTCTTGAGTTCAATAAGGGAAAGAAAACATTGTAGACTAGCAAGTTCCCCATAGTTAACCCAAGGGATCGATCGAGTCCTTCTTCTGTTTGATTCAGCCTGCACCAGTGTTGGAACATGGGAGAGTTCTAGGGAGGACGATGTTCCAACATCGTTGAAGTTATAAAAGTTATTAGCTTCATCCGTAAAATCTACCTCATATGGTGTTCCAACTTCATTATGTCCCTGATATGAGAAATCATCCAATGTTGGAGTATGGTCAGCCTTAATATCTACCTCATTTGATGTTCCAACATTATTACATCCCTGATCTGAGAAATCATCCGATGTTGGAAGATGGTCAACCGTTGGAATTTTGAGCTCATCATACTCAACAATTAAGCAGTTCACTTCTTGTTCCAACAAGTAACATTTGTTTGATGACCGAATACTAGTAAGTACTTTGTTCTTGCCATGTTTCACTATGGACTTTTCCTTATGTAATTCCACGATCATATCATCATCACATATCTGGATGATACTTAAGAGATTAGCCGTTAGATCTTCCACCAACAGAACATAGGTAAATGTTGGAAATCCCTTTATCAACATCTTACCTTTTCCAACTACCGTGCTTTTCTTTCCATCACCAATGGTAACAAATCCCTCATCATAGGTTTTTATCCTCTTTAGGTACTCTTGAGATCCAGTCATACGTCTAGAACATCCATTATCTAAGTACCAAGAATTTGTAGAATATTCAATAAGAGAAGTGTGAGCAACAAGGCACAACTTAGAGGTCTTAGGAATTCAGAGATTTCTAATCATCCATGATCGTTGGACTTAATCAATGTTGTAACATGAAATGGTCTGTCGTCCATTCATGATGTCTTTAAAAAGTTCATAACAATTGTTTTCTGAATAACCTTGGTATGTGTAGCAACCACAGATTAAAGCCTTCCGTCGACGTGTTTTGGCCACTTTTCTTGTCACGACTTGAACTTCTGATTTGAATGCCCCAATGATAGTAGTGGGTTTTTCATACCTTATCCCTTGTCGATTTCCAGAACTCTGACCCATGATGAGGATGCATCCAATTTTGCTTTTCCGTAATTCAACCTTTTAATAGCCATCTCAGCAACTTCAGCCCTCTTTGTTGTCAAACTCATATTTAATTCTAACAACTCAATTTCCCTTCTGAGTCATTCAACTATGGATACCGTCTCTCTTCCTTCTTTAGCTAAAAGGTTTTCTCCCTTTTAAAGATTTTGTTAGCATCAACAACTTTCAGCCACATTTCATACATCGATATTTTCATATGCATCATAGAAATCCCCATCACTCACAATCTTGTCTTCGCCATCACTAGAGGAGTATTCTTCACATATCTTCTTGTCATGACTTGAACAAAGTTGAGATATGGGTCATTCAAATATGTCTATTTTTGTGACGTCGGCTATTATTCCACCGACTAAGTCCAAAATTGAGCTTGCAATGGTTCCTTAGGGCGTAGGCCGAAAAGATAAATGTAATCTTCCACAGACAAGTGCCGATTCATCTTCTGATAATGTCCAAAAGGTTGTGAAAAGGTCTTGTACCCTTTATTCTCCCTAAGAGGAAGGTGAACCTAATGAATGTATGAGTGGTCACATTGATCTGTTTGCCCGCTATGCCATAGTATGCTGTCGCACAATATACTTGAGATATATGGTCATGAGCTTTGTGTAATGGTGTTTCTCCTGGTTCGCAGATTGTTTCTAATACGTTTTCCCCAGCGAGTCGTTTAAAGGAGATGGAGCCTTTTATTCACGAGCTTAGTAATATGAAGGCTGAACTAGACGAGGCTTTGAGCATCTCCGTATATCTGAGGAAGTGGTTTCACAACGCAACATGAGATCGAACGTTTATAGAATGCAAGGTATCCCAATAATGGTTATTCTCGAGATGTAGTTCAACGGGATTTACAATCCTAGGGATTTTGTGAATTTCTTTGTTATATTGCAGATGCTGCTTGTGATCTTGAGAGGTTTCTTTGCTATGAATCTACACGGTCCTCTAACCCTAGTTGTTTGTGCAGCTTCCACATATACTCTGGCATCGCAATGAAGTTGATTGATTGTACTGAACCATGGTAGATGATAGTGCCTTTTAGTTTCCCCTTCTAGATTTCTTGGAAGGGCTTCCTGAAATGCGCATCGTGGAGGAATTACGTACCCGTACCATGGATACACGAAGGCCCGACTTTCTAATTGTACATAAGACGATTATTGGAAACCCTAGGGCTTCATCCTTGAATGATCAAGTTCATGAATGATATATTGTATCTGTTTTATAGATAATAGTTGGATTACTACTGTCAAAATTCTTGTTGTGGGTCTTTCACTGATGTGATGCTACTGACTTTCCTTGTCTTTATGTTGTTTTTCTTCTTTTATAGGTTCTTGTTTTATATAACCAAAGTGGATATTATTCATCTGCTGAGATCAAATCTCCCTCAGGAGTTCCTACTCTTCACGACTATTTGAGAGAAATGCATATTGCTTGGTCTATGATGTTTTGAATTAGATATATATCGCTGAATCGCTTCCTAAATGTCAGACTCTGTCTATTTCAGTTGCCTCTAGAATTGAGTTCAACTCTTTAAATAAACCTACTAATGCTCAACCCAGGATGGTCCGTTCTTTCCCTGGTTGGGGTGAGAACTTGGTTACGACCATTCATGATAGCCTGGATGAGCTTGTCGAACTCTCTAAGCTAATAAACATTTTATACTTGTATCTCATAGGAAAATATGGATGTGCCGTGTAGGATGATCCTTAGGAGATGTGCGGACTCAATGTTCAGAACTCCAGCAGGATGAGTTACAAAGATTGGTTCATGAGGAATAAAAATGGGGATGAGTTCTATCATCTATTGTGGCTGAGTTGCTGCATAAAAGCAAGATTCTTGACAAAACTTTGGCTCATATTGATAAAGTTTATCAGAAACTCGTTACCGTCATGGGTGAGCTATTTTCCACAAAGGCTTTGGTAGAAGAGTGGCAGTTGATGATGCCTCAGAATATATGGCACACGTTCTGTTCTAGACACTAGTAAATTTCTCCCTGCATCCAAGATGAAGGGCAGTCAGGCTTCTCGCTAATACCCGCTCTGATGCCCAAGTAAGTGGCGGGGAGTTTTTGTGTATGGACATGAATAGAGTAATTAGTTATAGTGAACATATCTTTCTCTGTACATTGGAGGTGTATTTATATGGTGGTCAAGAGTTGACCACCCGTGATATGATAACAACCTTCCACCACGGTCTCCTATATTTCGCTATGATGTTTATAGGGTTAAGCCCTTATAGGGTGAGCCAAACGGGGTAGGTCTTCCCAGGCGGTGAAGATTTTCCCAGAATCCCTCTTCTTGGAGACCCGAGTTTCATCGTACTGGGTGGTTTTGTTTTCTGATGAAGGAGCTCCCAGGATAGGTCCGCATGAAGTTTTTGATTGGTGATGCACTTGGTTCAGACAAGATCTTCCCCGATCTTCCTTATCACCTTGACTGTAAAGATAATTTGTGTTCTTCAAGAAGGAGCTAGTGTTGGAAGACGCTCCTCACAGCGATCTCCACCCTGCTGGTTCTCCTTGGACCAAAAACAGTAAGCCACAGGACTCCAGCGTTGAGGCGATAAGGGCCGAAATCAAGATACTTAGCCATTTCTCAATTAAATACTAGCACCTTTTCGCAGATAAAATTTTTCATGAACTTAATATGCCTTTTTTTCTGGTGTCGTTGTGCCTTCATGGGTGCCTAGTTTTATATGACTTAATACTTTTGTTTCTTGTGGTTGCTACTTGTGATATGAATCTTCTTGCGAAAACTCTGAATTGAGGAAAATCGGATCTTTATTTATTTGAGGATCTCGCCCAACTCAAATAAATGCACGAATCGCAGCGTCTAGCCCGCAG
>JAULKM010000010.1:5943976-5958553 GCA_032355605.1 Rubia tinctorum
AGCAATTCATTTACAAATTTAATTATATAAAGTAAATGCTCAAAATAAATTTTAAAAGTGAAAGAAACCAAAATAGGACAAAACTCAAAATTCAAAAGAAAAGAAAACAGATCATAAAGCCCAGCCCATGAAATTGAATATCATGTAACATTCTCTTACTGGAGTTTTCAAATCTTCCAAAGTGTTCTACTCCACAATCTTACCAAACTAATCCTAAAAAAGACATATTCTCTGCAAAAATTTCTCTCATCTGTCATTCATCCGTCATTCATCCGTCCAAGTAGCCATCATACCTTCTTCTTGAATTTTCCCCTCAAAACAACGGTAAAAGAAGACTCTATAATAAACACGGTGCTTCTTTCTCTTCCTCTGCTAATTGATGTTGTAGCTATTTCCAAAACCAAAAGAAATAAAAACCGAACGCGCTCACGTCGTCTTCTCCGGCGCAACTGAGCAGAAGACAACGAAGAAGGTATGATTGCGATGAAAAATCTCCCAGACGGACGAATTGCCTACCGGGCGCACAAAAACACAAAGAGCAATGCTCCTTAGTTCGTCGGAATTTACCGGGGCGGCCGCACTGGCTTGCCCCGGTTCAGTTCCGCCATTGATTGTATGTATTATTCTCGATAAAATTGCAGGATATTCAACGATGTAAAAAACAAGAAGCTGAGACCATGAGAAAGCCAAAGGCAGCAACTGGAATTTGGAGTACCTGCAACAAAAGAAAAGAAGAAAATATTCTCAATTTACCAACTATGAGGAAAGGATATCTTACCGTTGTATGTAATATTGCGAGAATTGATTTTTTCTGGAAAGTGGTCTTGGTGCCAGGATATATTGATGCATTAAGCAACACTTTCCCCACCTGCTAATCGAAAAAGCATTCAAGAAAACTGAATTCTTACTTCTCCAGAATGAAGATGTGAGTTTTTATCCATAAACATGTAAAGGTTGATAAATCAGCTATGCTTAATGCACTAGAAGTACACAAACAGTTGAAAATTTTGAACCCATCATCATTGGTTATCAGTGTAGTTACATCACAATGACCTGTTGGAGAGTTGGAGAAGAAGTGGGAAAGTATGGACTTGCATCAGCATATTGATCATTTCCAGTCAGGTGGACTAGTGATTATTGTAAGCTTAGTAATCTCCTCTGAAGAAGAAAAATATGGCATGTTCTCTCTCTCTCAAGCAAAAAGCGCAATCAATAACCAGAACCAGGTGATAAAAAAGAGCCCATAATTTAAATACCAAGATTCAGGCCAGCAGGTGCCTGGAATACATCTACATTACAAACATTGTCCTACTACTCTATCTTCCACATTTTCAAGTGAACTAAGTTTCAGCCTCATCCACTTCGGCAGCACGTACTTCAAGGGATACTGGGCAGTGGTCACTCCCGTAAAATCCTGCAAGATCCCAGTAAGAGACAGTTGTCAATAAGTGAAAAGGAGATAGGTCAGACAGGTAAACTAGCAGAAACAAATTCTTATGTTCAAATCATCAAAAATGACTTGGGCCATTAAGCTTAAGTGCAAACAGATCAATTCTTTTTAAACAATGAAAGATTAAAAGATCGTAATTTACCATCTAATTCAATCCCTTGACCGTGTATCTCGCAGGAAACAATATTTTCCTTGAGTTTCTCAGATAGAATGAAATAGTCAATTCTCATCCTTTTCCCGCGGTACCTGGGACAAAAGAAGAAGAAGAAACCGCTCAGCCATAGGAATTAGGTGAACAGTTACACATCCCTTAAAACATGGTGTAGACTAAACCTCATCTGACGAGAGATAAATAAAATAAAACCTAATCTCACGAGTGGTCAGAATATTATATTGCAAATATAAAATATTGGTTCAGATTCTATTCTTTTCCCAGCAAATATGAGTGATGGCATACAAGAAATCACGTACTTCCCAACAGGATTTCCTGACCATGAGAAACCACCATCCATGTTTTTATCCTTGTGCATGTACCTATAAGCATCAACCAACTTCCCCCTGCAAACAGCCATTTAGCAGCATTAACAAATATGACCAAGAAATTGATTCTCACAATCAGATAAAATGACATTTATGATAATGACAAATGGACGTCTTTATCCCTTCTTTACGCCTAGTGCATGTTTACGTCCAAATATAGCAACTGTAGCGTGAACTGAAAGACTTCTGGACAAAACTGAGGATGGATGAAACTTTTTTCAGTTACCCCATCAGTTAACGCGGCATAATTAATGGGTCACCCATAGAACTGCAAACCTAAATAGAAAAATTAAGGATATTCATGGTAAATTTGCCAAATTCGCGAGGATGACCATTTCAAAATCACATGTGATCTCTTCTGATGGGAGCACAATGATGAGGCATGAAATGATTATCCAAATAATGATGTATCAGGTGCTGTTGCTTACTCCCTTAGTAGAGCACCAAAGCGCTTCCTCTCGGCTAAAGTAAAGCCAGGCTGACCACAGTCCTGCACCATGGAATAGTAAAACATGATTAGAACATATCAGGAATTTATAAACTACTGTTAGTGTACATTACTACAACACGTCAAACAAATTTGAGAGCTTGAAGGCCTAAAATGAGGAACATGGAAGATTGAAAAAGGGGCAAAAAAAAACAAGTTAATGGGTAGAACAAGTAAAAGCACAAAACAAAACCAGTAGTCCACGAAGGGTGAAGGAATGGGCGATTGAAGCATAGCATATGTAGCTTCACTCCTTCAGCATAAAAGAAGGTGTTTCTGACTTGAACTTGTAACCTCAGATGACACATAAATAGCTCTTAGAGCCAAGTTGTGGCTCCTCTTCTATTGAGCAACAATGGTGACAGCCAAATTGGGAGTTTAGCAGCATCAACCGCTTAGGAAACTAGAGTAGCAGTAGGAAATCAAAAAATAAGTCAAGTACATGAATTTAGATCCTACTGGTCAGTACTCCATCACAAAGACCTAAATTAGGATAACACATTATATACTCAATACGAGAGGCTACAAGAGGCCATAAATATTAATTTAACATCTGTATTCATTATCCTATCCTTCTGATATCCAAAACTTTACTCAACCACATGGTTGAAGAGAGAAGATCAGAATTTCGATTACAATTCTTCTTCTTTTTTGGCAATGCTGATGAACTTCCCTTTTCAAATTATCATCATATAAAGCAATTCACACTATACGCACTATAACATCAGGCACTTATTCACATCCACTTAAAGAAAGAAATTTCTTAAAGGATGGGGTAGTTGATATCCTACTGTTTAATAAAACAAGCTTGTTAGTAATAACAAAAACTCTAAACTACCTGTGACAATTTAAACAAATTAAAAAAAGGAAAAGTTTAGATAGAAATGAAATCGGTACGTATAAAATGAACCTAATGTTCTCACCTCTTTATTTGGTGGCTCATAACCACTGAGCTTTGCCGCACTGAAGAATTCGGGATGACTTACATCTATCTCTTCATGACTATAATAAATAAAGACATGGCTGAGAATTTCATAGAATGAACAGCAGTTGACCAATGGAGCCAATTTTTAGTCAATGGATATCATATAATCATGAAATAGTGAATTCCTCATAACATTGTATTGTATCAGTGAAAGATACATCCATGTTCCACCCCTCAGGCACATTCAACCAAAGCTTGAGCTGTTGCTGTTTATCTTTGTTATTGCAGTCACAATTGAAAGTGAGAATAAAACAAAACTAACTGCGGTACATATCTTTCTGCAGAAAATTAAGATTGTATCTTAAGTTTAAATTCATGGGAGTACATATACACACACACACACACTCCACATTCAAATCAGAGAGTTCATCATGGTTTCTTATGGTCTTTCAAAGCAGAGAATATGAGGACAGGAATTGATCCATGATACTTATTTTATAAATGTCTATAGAAGATAACTACGCTGATAGTTATAATTCTTCTCATAACCAATCTTTCAATCTTGACAGTAATATTTTGGATTACTCTCTCCTATAAGATCTGAAGCAAATAGGTACGAAACTAGCTTGCAGTAATTTGGAGAAAGGAGAAAAATCAACTTTAGGTGCCAAAACTTGTTATCAATGGCATAAGCTTAGTATCCTATTCCAGAAAGACATTGCACCAAAGCCCAAACAATACATATAGCATACAAATCGCATTCAACATGATCACTATATGCACATTATCCCAGAGTAGCCCCTAACTAAAACGAAGAGAGGAAAGAAAGGAAAGACAAGAATAAAGCACCTGTTCTATACCATTATATATTCTCAAAATACTCTGGAAGCATAAGAAAAGTTACCTTACATTAAGATCACCACACCAGATAAGAGGTTTATCTGAGTTTCGCAAAACAAATTCTAGCATCCTCTTATCCCATTTTCTTCTCCTCTGAAAAGATTTTTCCTCTTCTTTCCAACCATTGTTTGGCACATAGGTATTAAGTAACCTGAATGTATTAAATTCGGCCAAAATCACGCGACCATCTGGCTCATGCTTAGAACCTAGCAACAAAGGTGTATGTAAATTTCCTCTTCTTGCGACATTCTCACTGTAAAAGAAATCACTAGGAAAGGGCTGAATCTCATAATATATTATCATTAACAAAGATTTAGGTCGTAAAGAAAGTGAATGTCTTCATTCCTTCCTTTTCTTTTCCTTAGAATTCAGACAAAATCTACAATACTCACTCCTGCATCTTCAGTTTGAACTTCAAAGGTTACTCACCATAGAGTGAAATGAAATGCCATCTTCTGAGAACACCAAAGTCTGCTATTAGTCTGTTACTTAGTTGCTAGCATTATCCAATCCCACTAGGAGGGGTTTGGGGAGTTAAAGGTTCCGGCCCATAAGGGTCGGATTTAGACAGCCTTACCTTGCATGATTAAAGCAAGAGGCGGCTTCTAAGACTCAAAACATAGACCTCTATGTCCCATGGCAGCAACTTTAACCTTTGCTCCAAGGCCCATGCACACTACCACAAGGTAAATCATCTTTCGAGTTTCCTTCATAGGAAATTTGGAAAACTGTTGTTCTGGGGAAAAAGAAGTGGGTTTGTTTTTGTTTGCAGTTTCTTTATCTGTCACAAGAATAAAACAGCATGGGCTAATAACTCTAAAATCAATCAGAACTGCAGTAAGCTAAATTGATGGTTTTGGAGTTCATAGAACAAATACGTCATCACCCACAAAGAGCGTGTTCATAAACTGGACATACACTGAACAAAAATTTATCTGGGATCTAAAATTACGCCCAGTTGGTAATTTTACAATGATGTGGAAGAACCAGCAAAATATCAAATCTGAACAAGGAAATACTTGCAACACTTTCATTTCATTTTTAGAAAATGCGAGAAACAACAAGCTCAAAGCCAATCTCTTTATGGCCTAGCTGATAACTATTTAACAAAACAAAAAATCTTCTCCCATCCCTTAGATTGAAAGGGGGCAGAGCTTTTAGTCTTGTTTAACCTACCCCTATGCGTTAAATGTTAATAGACGTGTCGTAGTAGATAATAAAATAAAAATCTTGCGGAGTTAATGGTTTGAACTCCCCACCCACCCCAGGTACCTCCAAATAATCTCTAAAACTAATAGTTTCTCTAAACTCTGGGGAAAGAACAAACCAAAATATGCAACTAAAAGTTAAAAATATTCCACCAAAAAGACTATTAAAGTTTGTTATTATCGGTAATTTCAGGCTTTCGGCTATAAGATTGTACTTCCTTATTGTCATGAAATTGCACAAAAGTACACTACCTGTGTCTCAAACTTCAAGTCCACTTTGCAATATTGGTTTTAGCAATTAAAAGTGGACTGAGCTCTAATTTTGGGATGGAAGGAGTAGTACAAAAAGATGCAAAAGTCAATGCCTGAATAAAATGATCTATATACATCTCACCTAAGAAAGCTCTTTCTGTAAAATTTACTCATCTAAGCAAGTAATTTTTTAAAATTGACTGCCCGAACAGAAATGAAAAGGGTAGTTGACACACATACTGCAATGAAACTAAACAGAAAGAAATTTAAGCAGTTTAAAAATCCAAAACAGAAACATGCAACTTGAAGTGACCCTAAAGATAAATAGCTTTCTAAGACTACAAGAACAAGGATTCATACAAGCATACCTGTGTGACCAAGAGAGAAAGAAACCTTTAGTGGTTCAAAGCACTTTTTAATCAGTAATGCAGTTCCGGCATACTTTGAATCAGAAAGGGACCACCATACGTTATAGTTTCTGAATGTGGGATTTGAAAGTCCGCGCATCATAACCTACGAATGTGCAAGCAAAGGGATACTTTATCAGACTATACAGACTGTTGATCATGTCATCCAAAAAACTGTAATGGGGGCAACACTGGATATATTAGCATGTAAATTTGAAAACAAAGAATGCAGATCCGCCAATAAGTTTCAAGCACAGAAAACTCTTACACAGAAATCACACTTTCGGAAATAGATTTTCTGTACATCACCAACATATGGTCTGTGAATTAGTAAATACATCCCAGTAAGAGAGATCTAATTACACCATTCTCCTGTTTTAAGAGTACAAAAGTATGTCATGATTTCATATATCATTAAATTTCTTGGGTACATGATCCACATGAGAAATGTGTTCCTTTAGAAACCATGAGTTTTACAATCCTTATGAACATTGCATGTAATTTATAGCTGAAAACACTTGCATTATGGTTTATGATAGAAAATACAAACGGATAAACAATTACACTATACCTGTTTTTCTTCGCGGGAAGCACTGGTGTCATCTTTTAACTCTCTCTGATTTTTCGGCTTACCCTTGGGACCAGCTGCAGGCATCCTAACTTCCTATAAACATCATGACATTCAGATGCTTAATAGTCACTATTTCAACAACATTTGCTAAACAAGAGATGTGGTTGGTGATTATTGACCTGTATGGCAATGACATCAGGGCCAAGATTTTGAACGAACTTGGTGAACTCGGGCCAATCATTCTTCACCCTTAACAGCATGCTGTTCGCATTCCAAGTCAACAGCTTTAGAGGATCCTTCTTACTGCTGCCATCCTCAGAAGCGCTTTCTCCATCAATGGCGGGAGAGGGACCCACATTGGGTTTCTTGCAAGAACCCTCTTTTTCGACGGGTTTAAAGAATCGCTTCATCCCTCCCTGACCACAAAGTGAAACCCGCCAAAATCACAACCGTGCCTTCCAATGCTCCCAGTCTCAAGACACACTCCTTCGACGAAGAGCTTACTCCAACGCAAACTCCACCCTAAATATAACTCCCGGTTGTTTTCTTTAGAATAGTGTCAATATAGTCTTTCTCGAAAGTGTCAATATAATCGATAATCGGCCAACAATATCCTCTCCAGCAATTTTTAGATGAAATTTTGTAAAAAATACATTTTTACCCTTCTGAAAAAAAATATAAAAATACTAAAAAATGGAATAATGTTATTGCCCTTAGAGTTATTAGAGTGTCCACAATGGTAGTAGACTTAGGGAACAATTTTTAAGTGCCACATCATTACATTTGAGAGGTGAGAGTGGTCTTCTGACAGCCGGTCAGGGATTAATTTGCAAACTATAGAAAGTTGAAGAAATTTGCGGGTCAGGTTATAAGATAAACATGGGTCAACAAAAATGAGTTTGAAACCCTCGCTTTGCTTCAAGCTTGAAATAACAGTTTTCTTCCTTCTTCTCCGAATTACTGCAGATCAAAGCTGCGCACAAATCTTTTACTGATTTGTTCTTCGATGTCCTCCTCCGACAACCAACGGCTTTCTAGAAAAATTTAGGAAGAAATTGACGAACTACAACAAGATCTATTGTAATATGAGATTGAAACCGATCAAATTTCAACAGGTTTAGTGTTTGGATGATGAAGATGAGGTGACCGATGTGTACTGGGAGACCACCATAGGCAGCAGCATTGGGGACTACAGAGACATGAACGGGGTGCTGATTGCTCAGACAGTGGCCGATGTATTTAGTTTGGGGAGATATCCTCTCAACATTGCAGAACTACCATGGAGAAGTTGTGGAACATCAACGAGGTTGTATTCGACGTCCCCGATCTCTCTGCTGATTGCTTCATCCCCTCAACCGATATCTGGGACAGGGAAGCCTCATAACCCCTATTTCTCTATCACTTCAATTTTTGCTCATTCACTAATAGTGTCCATGGTACGAATTCTTCATATTTGTATGAGATTATGTTGTTAAATTTCTTTCAATGTAAATTCAATTGTTGTTGAAACTTCTATTGATATGAATTATGCTGCTATGAACATGTAAAAAACATGTGGCAAATATTCGAAAAACAAACTAAATGTTGCTGAAAATTTTCAAATATACTATGCATCTGTTACCTTACAATACGTATCGTTTGTGTTAAAACATGCACCTGCTTTAAAAACTATGTATATGAATTATGAAACTTTTCCAAGAGATCATGTATAAGTTAAGTTAAAATTTGACAATTTAAATTCTCATATTAACTCTGCACTAACTACTTTACAACGTGTGTTGTTTAAATAAAAACACACATTTGATTTTAAATTGTCAATTCTTTTATGAATAACAAAACTTTGTCATGAGGTAGTGCATAAGTTACCTTATGAATCATTTTTGTTTTGTTAAAACATGCATATGTTAACCTACAACTAGTATTTCATATAATATACATAACAGAGGTCGCATAATTTTGTAATTTTTCAAATTTTCATATGTAGTGAATTTAATACCTCACAATATATACTAATTACATTAAAACATGTATTGTTTTAAAAAACATGAGCAAAATTTCCCTGATTTAAATCAAAGAGAGGCCACATAAATTCTTGTCGGCGTGAAAGCAACACATGTATTGAATACTTTGTATAAAAAAATAGGCAAATTTTGTCAATTTCAAACACGAGAGGGGCTCTTAACATCTAAACAAAATGGAAAATAAAGTGCTCGTGACAAAATTCTTCCATTAGGGAACTTACAATTATAACAGTATTCCTATCTAGATTAACTAACAGTCTCTAATACAATGAATCAACTATTAATCTTCAAAAGGGGATCATCTTGGAATCTTCAAGTTGAGTGTCATCTTCATCTGAATCCTCCTCGTGTCGGATTTTCTTGTGGAGTATAATGTTCAATATTGTCTGATTCCTTAAAAGTTAAAACCACTTCAAGTTTAGATCCAACTCCTGCAAAAAGTCATACACATTAGATATTAATAGTTGCAACATATAAGCAAAAAGGTACAATTTACAATTCAAAACGAACAATAATAAACAATAAAATAAAAGTCAAACACAATGAAACTAACAAGTACATATTGGGTACTAACAGATGCAATATATAAGTAAAGAGATGCAGTTCCTAATTCAAAACGAACAACCAACAAATAATTTTAAAAAAAATTCAAACACAATAAAACTAACAAATACATGGTGGATACTAATAGATGCAACATATACATAAACAGGTGTTGTCCCTGATTCAAAACGGATAAGCAACAACAAATTAAAATAAAAAGGCATACACAGTATAGTTTACTAGTATACAATGAATAATAACATATGCAACATGTAAGTAAACGGATGCACCTCGTTATTCGAAACGAACAATTAACAACGAATGGAAACAAGGGCATTCACGATACAACTAACAGGTACACGTTGGATAATAACAGGTGCAACATATAAGCAAACTAATGCACCTCATAATTCAAGACGAACAATCAAAAAAGTTTGTTGTAATAACAAGGGGACACTTCAAAACCATATCATAGAAAACACACATAGCAACTCAAAGCACTAAAAAATAATACCTATCTAACGCTCAACAAAATGAAACACATACATAACAGATTTGAAAAATCTAACAACAATTAAGTAATAATCACCGACTATAGCATCAACATCTCCGCCAATTCGTTTAGCCCGATCCATAACCTAGTGCAAATATAAAAACAAAATCAATCGAACACAAAAAAAATGCAGAAAACAAACAATAATACCTCTACCTACTAAGATTCACAGAATCAAAATTTATATTGAACTAGAAAGTTAAAAAAAGCTACAACCCTAATGATCTGGTCGAATGTGATGATCTTCAAGGAATTTTCTCTAAGAACTGATCTTGGAAAAAATGAAAACGGGCGCCGGAAAATGACCAGAAAATGAGCACGGAGAAGATATGGAGAATAGGTGGAGAACGGGAGAAAACGAGAGATGGAGAATAACGATGAGAGAGAAAGTGGAGACTAAAAATGAGGAGGAAGAAAATATTCGAGAGAGGAGAGAAATAAGAAAAATTAAAGAAAATCATTATTTCTAATTAGTACCCAATTTTTGACTAATTATAAAATTGAACCCCATTTTTTCAAAATAGTCTCTGGCATGTCCATAAACTTATGGACAAGCCGCCTTTCCTGAGACTTTATCTACTTTTGATATAAACTAGGTAAGAATCAACTACCAACAATGGAATGATAATTGAGAATCACTTCTTTAGCACCACATCACCATCTTTAATAAAAAAAACATTTAAAATTTTATTTATATTTTATAAAATCTCAGTATAATACAAATTAAAATTATTGTATATTATATAAACTATATAAATATAGAACAAAAATGTTTATTCTTTCATCCAAAATAATATTTTATATAAAATTTATATGATTTTGAATTATCAATATTACTATCAATATCACAATATTAGTGGATAATTATCAGAGGATGGATGTTTATCAGATTGGATGTATGTATTCATAAGCCTTTTTATTTTACCGTTAGTAGGATTGCTTTTCAGCAAAAGTCTTCTTCACTTTGAACTATAATTAATTAAAAATACAAAACTAGCAATGTCAAATGTCAATCATTAGTTGGTTGGCCTTAAACAAATAAAGAGGTACCAACTTCTTAATTAAGGAGCAACTCCTTATTTAGGAGTGGTTTTTAAAACTCCACAATGGTATTTCTTAAATAAGGAGTGCTTCTTATTAAGGAAAGTAAGTTTAAGGAGCCACCATTATGGATGTTCTTAATACCCCAAATATTGTCGCTGGATCGCCGTCGGACCACTGCCGGACTGCTACTGGACCGCCATGGACCACTACTACACCGCCTCCGTAACAGGTAGAGTTATATCAAGACGTTATGAAAATTGATAGGGTTAAATATGCTCATTCCTAAAACTTATAGGGTTATATCAACACATCATAAAAAGTGTAGGGTATATCATCACATACTATAGAATATTAGAATTTTGATGATATTTTGTATATTTTATTGTGTTTAGTCTGGATTGATGATTGGATGACTTTTGGTGTTGTGTGTGTAGTTATTTTGCTTTGTTCTTTAACCTAGGGTTTTAATATTGATGAGTTTTGAAATGAGGTACGATATGAGAGTGGTGTTTAATAGGAATGACGGTGTTATGATGTTGAATTTTATGGTGTATGAGATATTGTTATGATGTGACAATGGTATATATGATGATGTGGTCGCTCGTTAAGGCTAGCCGAGTACCACATACTTAACTTTATAATATGTGCTAATATAACCCTATAAGTTTTAGTAATGTGATGATATAACCCTATCAGTTTTTATAATGTGCTGATATAACCCTACCTGTTACGGTGGTGGTGTAGCAGTGGTCCAGAGAACTATAAGGGTAAAAATGTCCACTCAATTTCATATTTTCCCCAAAGGGTATTTTGGTTAATTTATATAAAGTCGAATTGGAAAATCAAAGTCAATGCTGGAAATGGGTTCTGAGAGTTGTATTGGCACTTTCATTAACTAGTTAGGGTTGTTTTTGCACTAAAAATTATCTAAGTGTTATATTGGAACTTATTCAAGTAGGTAGGATTATATTGGTATATATCTCTTGTTTTTTTCAAATTCCATTATGGATAAATTTATTTTGGAAAATGTATATTTATACCCTCAGTTCTTGTTTTCGTGCAAATATACTCTCAGTTTTTTAACTGCACATATGACCCTGGGCTCACCTGAAAATTTGGTCAACTTTGGTCTTGGCTGGATTCGAATGAAATGACGTTTTTACCCATGATAAAAAGACAAAAAATTATGAAATTGTTTAATGACCTTTGTGTCACATCCTTCTTCTCTCTTAGTCGCGTCGTTCCCCTTTCCCGTTCAGAAAAGAAGTTTCCTTATCACTCTAAGTTGCGAAGGAGAACTTAAACCTCTATCTGCATATTTTCTGGCGTTAATATTCACATAATTCGTCGATCATCGCTGGAATCAATGGCAACAAGTGAGTATCGGTGGTACTCGTTACGATTCAATTTAAAGAAGCGCCTATTGCATTGCAATATTGGTAAGTCATATTTTTCTAGAATTTTTAGTTGATTTAGGGTTCATGATAGTCATGGATTAAAGATTGTTTGGTATTTTTAGTGTTTCATGTTTCAACCGAGGCCAAGTAGTGGAACAAAAGCTGTTATCTTTTGTCATTTGTCATTTTTTTAAAGGCCAATTTTTGTTGTGGATTTACCAGTAAGATTTTTGTGTTCTGGAATGTTTCATGTGAGCAAGGGTTCTATTTTATTTGGTTTTGTGTTCTTGATTGTGTGTTATTAATGTTTGTTGGAATGTTTTAGTGCTCTAATAATTCATGGTTTTATGACCATTATATACTCATGAATATTTTACATGGTTGATTGATGCAGAATGAGTTTGACCTAGTTTACAACCTAAAGATACACTACAGGGATAAATGGAACATTATGGAGGGAAATTATCGAGATATGTACTCCCTTGTTATATTGAAGTCAAATTTTACATAAGTATTTATGAGCAGTGCAAAAGCATGGAAAAACATGGAGCTGAAATTAAATTTCAAAGGTCCAAGAAAGATAGGTATTAAATAGTTGGGAACATAGGGTGAGGTACATAATATGTTCAAGTGTTGTAGAGGACTCAACGCAATTGAAGTTTTTGGTGAAGTTGTAAGTAGTATCAAGGAAGTCAGTCACGGTGAAGTTGGAGCAGCGGATGCTGCTGATACCAACAAGCAAAGGAAGGTTCAGGGCAAGAGGAAAGTGGGGAATAATTTAAGGAAAAGTTCGAGGGGTGCTAAATAAAGAGACATCGCAAGTTTGAATTTGTATGCTACAGGTTCAGGGGACAACATCGATGATAAATCATACCATGTGGAGGAAGTTGAAAACTCATCGAACGAGGTTGATGAGTGGGTCAGTAGGTACACTGAAGAAAGCAACGAGTTAAAATCTAAATGTGAGAAGTAGGACATGGATAATGATACAGATATAGAGTTTGAGAATGACTCGGCAATGGAGGTGATTATCATCCTCTTAAGGAGTGTCTGAAACGTGAGAAATTTGAGATGGAGGAGGGTGGGAGGATCAGTTTGAAGACGGGTATGATTTACCAAACCCAAAAAGACTTCAAGCAAACCTTAATTAATTTTTTCCATTCAAGAAGGATTCCGATTTGTTCATGTGAAGAGTGATAAGAGAAGAATAATAATTGTCTGCGAAGACAAAATTTAACTTGGAGGATGCACAACTCGATCTTGCCCAATGGTCACAACTGTTGCATTACGAAACCAGACGGTGAACACACATGTAGGATGGATGGTAGATTACGGGCACCACATATTTGGATGTCTAAGAGATTCATGAGAATGGTGAAGGCTGACAAGAATGTGTCAAACAAGGTATTGATGGACAATTACCTTAGGTGTGCAATCCAATAGGTATCAGATGATGAGAGCAAAGAAAAAACATAAGAGATGATTGATGGAAATCACGTGGAGTCATTCGAAATAGTCTCGCAATATTTTTTTAAAGGTGGTGTAAAGCAAAACAAGTAACCTCGTGAAAATGGAATACTATTTGAACCTGGGTGAAATTGTACCCTCCGTGAATAAGGTTTTCATTGGTTTCAATGATAAAAAGAGGGATTTTTCGGAAGGTTGTAAACCATACCTTGGGTTGAATGGATGTCACTTGAATGAGATGTATGGTGGTGTTTTGTTAAGTGTCATGGGCAATGATCCCAGCGGAGATTTCTTCCTCCTGGTAGTAGCGTGCATTGAAAGAGAGTCCAAGGATAGCTGGTTGTTCTTTTTCAACACTATGAAAGTTTTTTTAGGTGGGTTTTCTGTAAATAAGTCGTGGACATTCTTGACGGATCAGTAAAAGGTAAACACTTTTATCTTCAAATTGTTTTCATTTTTTGTAGTTAATTGGTTTCCTAATTGTTGATACTTTGTTCATGTGCAAGTATGAGTTAAAATATTATGTTACCATTTATATTTTATTGCTCTATTAAGTGTCTATAATTAGTTAATGTATTTAGTTTGTGTAATTGGTTTTCATTTGTAAAGTTGGGTATTTGTATATGATTATGTTATGCGATTTAACAATTTTTATGATTTTATCGGTACGGATGCACGTGGTTTTGGGTTTATGGGAGATTATATTATTGTTTAGTACTACCTCCGTCCCAGAATTTGGGTCTCAGGGATATAAGAGCTGCTATAGATGCCTTCTCCTGCAAATTATGGTGGAAGCTGCAAAAGAATGAAAC
>JAULKM010000010.1:5962481-5988615 GCA_032355605.1 Rubia tinctorum
CATAATCTTCATTTTCAGGTGCAGCTTCATATACCATCTTTAACTGTGATCAATTTTCACCAGCTGTCGATGTGTTGGTTACCCCATGCTTCTACATAGATCCGTCACTGCTTATTTAGCTCATAATCTTCATTTTCAGGTGCAGCTTCATATACCATCTTTAACTGTGATCAATTTTCACCAGCTGTCGATGTGTTGCTAATTAAATAATGCTAAATATAGGAATGACGGGCCTGCTGTATATGTGGCTTCCAACGCATTCCAACTCATTATTTGATTGTGATTATTGTGACGTTTGCTAAAGCCTTCTCCAATTATTATTTTTGACGCTTATGAAGCTGAAGCTGAAGCTGAAGCTGAAGCTGAAGCTGATGCTGAAGCTGAAGCTGATGCTGATAGAGCTAACGTGACTTCACTACTAATGTGTGCTTCACTGCATGAAAACATCAAGTGATAGTTGGATTAGTCTATAGTCTATAGTCTAGATTTCTGATGCTCCGACTTCTTATTTGAAAATTATGAGTTCAAAAGAGGTATGGCCACATTTAACTTGACACAGGGGTGGAGTGTTAATATATGGAATCACCACAATTGAACTTCTCTTTTACTTTTTAGTTGGCCATCCTTTTGCTCAGATTCAATAATCCTTGGTGGATTGGATTGCACTTTTTTGTAATAATTTTTGGAAGAGAAAATGACTTTTGTGGCCTTTGAGTTATCGTCACCGTTCACCTTTGGCCCTCCACTTTTCCCCCCTATTTTTGGCCCCTGAACTTACATAAATGGTGTGTTGTGGCCCTTTGGTCAAGTCAAACTGTTAGCATTATGTCAAAAAACCAATTTTAAGGATAAAATGGTCATTTGCCCCTTTCTTTTTCTTTTTTAATTTTCCTTTATTTTTTTCCCATAGCCCTTTTTAGCCCATCAATTTCAGCCCACATTTTCATTCCACTTCTCTCTCCCACACTCAAAACCCTAACAACCCCACCACCCCACCGCAGTCCTCCAGCAGCACTTCTGGCGCCACTCCTCAGCAGTTCTGGCGAACCAGCTCTGCCGCGCCACTAGAGCTTGAGAACCCAACCACCATCGTTCAGCTCGGCCTTCGATCGAGCCATTACCAGTGAAACCGGAGCAACTCAGCTCCCAACACCGTCGTTCAGCTCGAGCCCATCGCCACCGTGCAAAGCACCACTCCAGGTGTGACAGTCACCGGCAACAGAGTTCCAGGTCCCCGCCGGCGAACCAGAGTTCAGCTGCGCCACACACCACTGGAGTTCAAGACGCACCACCACCTCAGTCGGTTGGAACTGCTGCTGGATGACGGCGACCAGAGGTAGACATGATCGGGGGAGGTCACAAAGGCCTCCATCATCGAGGTGTTTTTTCGGAAGTCAAGGTTGGGACTCCGACGCCGACGCCGCCCCAAGCAGGCTTTTAGGGTATAGAAGAACCCATAAAAGAAAAAAGAGGGGAAGGGGAAAGAAGAAGAAAAAGGAAAAAGTGATAAAAGAAAAAAAATGAAAAAAGAGATAGAGAAAAATAAAAAATAAAATAAAAAATGACTATTTTACCCTTAAAATTAACGTAGTTGACCATACCTTGACGGTTTGACCTGACGGAAGGGTTACAAGTTGCCAATTTTGTTAATTCAGGGGTCTTAAATATGGGAAAAAAGGTTGGGGGCACAGGTGAACAATGACAATAGTTCGAGGGCCAACGAAATTATTTGCTCTTTTTGGAAATGGTTAGGGAAGCCTGTATAGTCCGCCACTCATCAAAATGAGTGTTTTTATCCAAAAAAAAAAAAAAAACTCAACAACCGGCTTGTGCTACCTGCTGGTCTCTCGTTAGTTTGGGAAGAAATGGCCGTTAGGCTTCATTTAAATAGTTGGAACTCTTTCAGATTGTTGTACAAATTGATTACAAACTTGATTCCACCATGAAATTTCTTCCGCATTTTTATTTCCTTTAATTCTAGATCTGATTTCAACCAGATCCTGTGAACATTAAGTGGTTTCGAATTCTGTTAGTTGTAAAAGGGAACATATGGTTGCAGATCACAATGAATTTTTTATATAAATACAGTACACCGTATTAACATCATACTGAAAGGTTATGCAGACGGCACAGTGAAACGAACTATGAGTGGCAGGTAAACTACAGCTACATGTGTTCTCTGTCGTAGACAATGGCGTGTTCTGGCATATCAACCGTGTGCTTAAAACCATAAAAACAAACAATTTGGAGGCGTCCCCATCGTAATAACTCGATTTGAGCCCAAATGTTGCTCTTCAATCCTGAAAATCCCCCCAAGAAGAATATAGAATGTGCATGAGTTCCTCCGAAACAACACAATGGGTTCTTCGGAGTACCTTCAACAATGCAATGAATGCCCGCACAGATATGAATGCTGTAATCCATTGTAACAGAAGATCAACTCTGAGGTCTTCCATAAAGCTGTGCATATACTCGCTTGGTTCTATGAACAACAATCAAGCTTAGGATAACAGAAATCGCGCAGAGTCCAGACATGATGGCACAGGTGAGAGAGTAGCATATGTAGCCATGGCAAGTGAATGTTTTCGCTTCCTTAACGTGCGCCACAATTTCATGTTGCTTCTTGGCTTCATAGTCGTATATTCCACTTGCTATTACACCGGAAAAGATGAGAGAACCAGCCGGACTTGCAAGTGTGAGGAAGTTGTATAACGCACCAAAGCTTTTAAGTCCGAATAACTCTGAAACAGCAGCTGGCACAATGGCCCAGTGAGCACCATATCCAAGTCCGATCAGCACTGATACAACATATATTGCCCCAGGCCAAGCCATAGCATAGAAAAAGAGGGCAGCTGACATAATGACCTGAACCACAGCCATTGCCACTGGCCTCGGGTACGCGTAGTATCTGAAGAAAAACAGTAATTTAGTTGCAAATGCAGGTGCCCGGACCACAAAATGATCAAACAGCATTCCAGCATAATCAAATGGCTTACCTTATAATGTTCTCAGAGAAGTATCCACCTGCAACACGGCCGAGAAAGTTCCATATACTAATCATTGACACGAATATATGGGCATTGGTATAGCCCAAGGATTGACACATTTGGCCAAGATTGTCAATCACAGTCAGCCCGGATCCAGAAGCTAGTACCAATGAGATGAATATTAGCCAGAAATCTGCCTTCACTAGTGCCTGTAGCAATGTGAAATCCTCTCCTCTACGAGGACCTCTTCTCCTTTTCACCCTCACAGCTCCTTCTGCAGCTGCTTGAAACAGTTTAGCTTGCAAATGAGCAATTCTTTTTTGCCTTTCAGATGACGGAAGTAAATCAACATCTGAAGCCTTCTCATCTTCTACCTCACTGAAAATTACCTCATCAGCATCCTGTAGAGGATGGCTAGCTCCCTGTGCCTTAGGATCCAAAAGAAGATTCTCTTCCATGGGAGTTTTTGGTTGAGAGAAGAAAACCAGTAGAATGGGAATCGTAACTGGAAGTAAAACAAGGATGATCAAGATCGTGGTTAATAGCGTGATCAGTTTCTGGCTCAGACTTACTAAATCTTGAAGCATCAATACTGCCAGCATGTATGCAGCCAGAACAAGACAAATGCCGTATGTCAATAAGAAACTTTTACTATCAGAGCTTCGAAATTGCCTGTGGCCTCCAACTGGTCGGACAAAGAACATCACGGATGTAATTACAATAGTTGGGCCGACGGCAACCATAAGGATCAATGATGATTGATCAGGAAAATTTATCATGGCATATACTTGAGTCAGAATTGCACCACTTAACCCAGCGAATCCCTTTAGTATCCCAACTATTGGACCTCGGCTTTTAGGAAAGTTCTGAACACTGGAAACAAGAGCTCCTGTATTGAAGTATGTCTCGCCATTCGTCCCAACAAAAATACAAATGCACAGCTGCAATCATGTGTACAAAAACATGAGTGCTTCCATGCCAGCAATAATGCAGAAGGGCAGAGTGGAGAGCAAAACAGGTCCAGCCAGTAGGCTAGAGGAAAGTGCAAGGATGAACAGCTTCAAAAAATACTTCTTCGCCACACAATAAATGAACAACAACAGTGTGCTTCATTATCAAAACTGAGATACATCTCTTTACATGCAGGTTCAACCAAAACACATTTATAAGATCCTATATCATAGAGGATATGACTGGAAATTCAATTTTCATGAATTTAAGATCCAGATAAGAAATGGTCACACAGAAAGCATAGAAATGAATATGAATCAGAACACAGAACAGATAAACTTAAGGAATACATAGGTTCACGTTTAAGCCTGCATAAGAAGAATTGATTAATTAATAGCATTAATACCAGGCCTTTGCTGAATGAGTCAACATTATATCTTTTCTAGTTCATGTCCTCTCTCTGAGATGAGCTTTGTTTATAGGACACTCTAATGATTTGATTTGAATTCTGCTATCTTTCCCTCCTGTCTCCTGATCACGACTTCTCCTTATAGTCATCAACAACTGCACTCATCACAATTCACCTCGAGTTCATCTATTCTAAAAATTCAATCCACTATCTGGTTTTAGACCTTAAATTCTAACCATGCCATGCTTAAATGCACTTAGAGCAGTATTAACTAATACATTATGCAACAATATTATCACGTGATATCTTTTTAACCTCATTCAAACATCAACTTTTCATTGACAAGTAACTAAAGATATTAGCGATCAAATCCTACCATAATCGACTTCAAAAAGTAAATTAAGCAAATTTAATCGGAAGTAGTTATTTTGAGGGGAGCCTCTTCCCCAAATCAACAGACACAATCTTCAATCAGTACCCAATCATCATTAGAACAGAAATCAAGAAAGCTAAAAAAAACACTAAACCATCAATCAGTTAGCTAGGAAGAAGACAGAGAGAAAACTGACCACCCAAAGAGGCAGCTTAGGCAAAGCTCCCACGATAATAAGCCAGACCAAACCATAGCCAAGGAAATTCTGAAGAACCCCAATAAACAGAACGATCCAAATGGGCAAAACTTCACACAAAGAGCCCGGAAGGAACCCAATAGCATCCCCCAAGTCCTTCGCCACGCCGAGCATGGCAACCTGCCTCTGGCTGTACCCCATGGCGCTCTTTATCACGGGAGAAAGGCTCCCGAAAAGGTACCCGATCCCCGAACAAGATTGCACCCACATTGAGGCCACAAAAACTAGCCATCTGTCGTCGAAGAAGGCCTTCAGCTTCTCCGGGACATGAATCCTCATCGTTGACGCCGAATCTGCCACAGCATTCGCGCAGATGCTTGTATGTGTAGTTCTTGATTTCGATAATGATTGCGAACAGGGGTTGAATGGACTTTTATGGCGGTGGGACAATTGAAATGTATAGCTGGGGTGTCACTGTCGCTTCTTCTTACCATCGTCCATCCCCACCTTACATCATTGCGGAGAGAAATTTGACGTGGAAGCGTATCTTTCTTTATTTTCCAATAATAGTGCGTGCTTAAGAAAGCTAGTAAAAAGACTTTGTTCGGTCAAAACTTTGCTGCTGTTTTTTTCCTTGTCAGTTTCTGGAGGGAAATTCCCTCCAAGTCCTCGCCTCGGTCTCATGTCAAATTGAACATAATCTTTTTCACTTTTATTAAAAAATATATTTAATTATTAATATGTTTAATCATGTATAATAATGATATTAAAAATTACTTTTGAAAAACTATTTGTTATAACGAATTCAACAATATCACGTACAATAAATAAAAAGTTTATATTTAGAAATTATTTGTTACAACGAATTGAACAATATCATATACAATAATATTATTGTTCATAAATCTATTCATATATGCGATCAAATTTTGATAAAGAATAGTGTTAAAAAAAAGTAGAACTGCAAATAGAGGTGTGACAGAGGGAGTAACTAATACTTATATTTCTATTATGTCAACACATGTTATTGTAATATTTTTCAAAAAATATTAATACAATATATTGTGAGGATAATTCTTTAATAACTGTCTTTTTCTTTTAGTTTATGAGGCAATTACAATACTTGATTATTTTTATAACTAAGTAACGCGTCACGTTGTAGTGTTATCACAACAAGGAGGAACAATTGATGTGGTTGGTTCCTTCTAAATAATGATGAAAATCAAAGGTCGGCGTTCATTGAGAATTCTCTTTCTGAATTTTACAACCAAAGTTTCGAATTGGATATGGGAAATTATGCTTAAGTTAGCGCTCTCCTTCTTTGGAATGTAATTTCAAATATGCTTTTGTCACTTAACTTGTTCTCTCGATTTCTTCTCTATATGTATGCTCTTAGAGCTGCAACTATCGGAGTAACGTTTGACATTAGGGCCGTGTTGATCGTGGTCATCATGGCGGCTGCGCAATTTCCTTTCGGGTATCACGGGTTAGCCACGATTTTTTGGTCGTGGCCTCTGCGATGGTTACATGTTGCGTAGTTCTCGTTTTGGGTTTGATATTCGCCCTTCATTAGCCCGACGGTACAAAAGATAGCTTCGCTATTTCTGTTGAGTTGTCGAGTACGACATTGGCCTACCGTTTGGGCCTCATGTACATCATAACCCCCCCAACCATGAAGTGTTGAGGGTAAGCACAGAGTATTTATGTGCACGCGACAGGACGAGTGATCATAGGGGTCAAATTTTATTCACGGTTGTAAACTTTTATAGCGAGTAGTCCCATGGTGTGACACGTTGTGGTGGCCTAAGAGGCTTCGTGGGTAATTAGAAGTTATGCTCTTCCGAAAATTGTAGTATTAGTATGATGAGCATCATCTTTATGATATTTAATACTTCAGAGGTGGGTATAAACTTATGAACGGATTCTTTATCCTTGCCTTTTCCATTTTGAGGTTTTTGGAAAATAGGATTCAACTCAGGACTGCCCTTTTTTTATTAATTTCAAGGTTTCTCTGAATTTGAAAGTTCTCATATGTGGGATGAAATTTTTTAAATTTGAAAATCCACAATTCCACGCCTCGATTTATGTGCTTTGGACTCGTCTATCTTGGGTTGGGAAATCGGAGAGCTCCACGTAAGCAACATTATCATTGTGTGGGACCCTCTCTTCAAAACATGTTCCCTATTTATAAAAGCTACCTCTTTTCCACCCTCTCGATTTTTTAAGATTGACTACTCTAATTGACAGTTGTATTGTTTGCGTGTCTCGATAACAGGAACCTGAATATATATATATATGTGTGTAATTGAATCTATAAATGGGTGTTGTTAATAAATCCCTTTTCACTTCTCCTCAATACATCGTATTCCACATATTATTTGTTTTTGTGCAATTTTTGTACAGATTCGTCTCAGTCCAGTCGTCATAGTTATCATTTGCTCTACCCTTTCAAGTAAGCATTCTCTCAAAAAATTGTAATCATCAATATGGAATCTTCTAGTGAACATATTACACGTAGTTTGGACAGAAGGCCACGAGGCCGGTCTATTTCAAATTTGAGACCACTTGAAATTTTGGATTCCAATAGTTCTCCTAGGAATTCTGTTGTAGAGTCTGGTTTTCATCCCGGTGAAAAGTACTCTCGTATTATTGAAATCAGTTCGCCTGAGCCTAATAGTGAAGGGATAGGGGATCAAACATCAGAAAATAAGCCGTTAACTTGTAGCTTGATTACCAACGACCATGTCAATTGGTTAAAAGGTGCTTATCCATGCTTAAGTTGTAGAGAAATTAGGGTTCCGCTTCCCTTGGAGGTTGTTCATTCTTTCCCTACTGGGTTTATGTCGGTACACAAACAACACCAAAAATATGGTTAGCCCTATCCGATCCCTAGCTATGTGCTCCAGAGATTTTGAATAGCTATAGGTTAGCCTTATGTCAACTTAATCTCAAGGGAATTGTTGTAATAATGGGCATTAAGAGAGTGTGTGATAAGGTCGGCGTTGGCTTCACTGTTGGCTTGTTACACAAGCTTTATCAACTCCATAGATTGAAGAATTCTGCAAATAAGTTCAACTTTTTATTTGAACATTGCTAAAATGGATATAGTGATCAATTTTCTTAGCAATTGTGGTGTATGAAGAGGGAAAATTTTCTATGTGCAGATAAATGATCCCCATGATGGGCAATTCCCTGGATTGAAGAACAATGTGGCCCTTGATAAAAACACTTTGGGGAGTTTGTAGGATAGGCCCAGATCCTGATATAGAGAATAGGTTATTGGCGTGTATAGTCCACGTGTATACATTAGCAAACTCTGAAGGTCACCCCTTTTGATGCTTCCTTCAATATTATTCATGTTGTTAATTTCAATGTTTCTGACTAGAGTATTATATTCTAACAATTATGTTGTTTCATCTACAGAGATGGGTGAGTATTATACTCTAACAATTATTTCCTGCAACCTGTGATGCCTTGTAAGGAGGTAGATGTAATAGATGGGGACGGGAATGTTGAAGATGCATCTAGGTACCAGTAGTCTAGGGTACTGGCACATGTACGGGAAATTAGCACAAGCGTGGATGGGAAGTCGAAGTACAAGAGACATAAGGGGGGTTCTTCTTCAAGGAAGAATAAACATAACGATGGCCATAAGGTAGCAGGGCAAACTGCTTGGTCCAAGAAGCCCAGGCTGGCCTGCGAAAAGTCTGCTCCACGGGGTGATGTCTACATACAATAAATCGTGCCCTCTACTCTTGGTGAGGTGGATGTGAATGAGTACCTATCAGTGGTATGTTGTGTCATCAACTTGAATCTTGATCATCTGTAATATGTTGAATTCTATGTCTGTAGTGTAGGTTCTTGTCCTTTCTTGGTTGCTCAATTTAAATAGCAGCTTAACATGGTGCAACCTCCCGATGCTAAAGCGATGCAGTAATCAGGGGGTCTAAGGTTGGGCGAAGACTGCCCAAGATGAGAACGCTAGGCTGCATGAGGAGGTCGCTTGGTTGAGAAGCTCCAACCCAAATTCACCAAATTATGCTAGGGTTTTGGCGAATTGGCTTGTGAAGACCAAAGCTTTTATAAGTTGTTTGAGGAAATCACCGTTGCTGCTAGCTGGGAGGCTACGCAGGAGGAAAATATTGTAGGTGTGAGGAAGCTCCAAACTATGTCACAGATTCTGAATTAGATTGGTGTTCATGGTCGGGAGCTGGACGAACTATTTGTGGATAAGGCGGAGACAACAATCACCCTTATCTTTTGATTGATCATCTCGAGGCCTTGACCGAGCCACTCAGTCTTGACACCCTCTGATCGGTTTAAATTGATCATAATGATGAGTTACCTTTTGGGGTCGAGGTGGCAGTTAAGGAGCGGATTGTAGCCTACGGTCGAGGAAGGATTATGCGTCGCCGTAGGCTCAGATAGAAGAAATCTACAATAAGTTCTTAACTATTATGAATGATGTATGAATTTGGTAGTTTAGCGATGTAAGTGACAGATATTTTGAATCAACATGATGTTTCTATGATCTAAGTATCCTTTTTCGATACCTCCAGAAGTTTGTGCCATATATTATTGTACTCAACCTCTCTAATTGCTAGTGCAGGTTAGGGTCAGTTAAGTTTTCCAAGAATAGGGCTTGGCAGCTTGTGTATTGGTGGCATGTTTGGAGGTGAGGCACCACCTATTTATGACCTTTTAGGAAGTGCCGTGTTTTCCTGGCTTGGGACATATTCACGTGTCTAGGATTTAGCAGTTGCTTTAACTCTTAAGTAGAGGTATGAACCACATATGGCTACTCATGGTGGTTCATCCACCTTGGTGGAGTTACTGGGCATCTTGAGCGGGTCTTCTGTGATGGGTTTGGTTTTACTAGTGGGGTTGCGTCTATTTTTCCCCAATGTGATGCGGCATTCGCTGAACATATCTAGGATGTGGCCCTTGTTCAAGCCATTCAGAATTGTCTGGATGATCTGGTCGAGATTTCTAAATATGTCTCCACTTTTTATCTCTTGTCTGGTCGAGTTAATTGGATTAAATGTGTAGGGGAATGTTTAAGGGATGTGCTAGTCCGATGTAAGGACTAACCCAATTTTGGGATAAAGAAAAGGAAACGTAAGAGGCTCGCTGGCGTGGTTTAGACGAGGTTCACGATCAACATGGTTTCAGCACTTTCCAAAGAACTCAGTTGTTATTTTGAAACTTTTCCCATCGAACAATTAATTAAACAAAAATTCTCAAAAAAATATAAATAAATAAAATGAAACTCCTTGTAAAAGTTATAACCTAATCAATTTCACTAACTAAAATACAATTATGAATCCCTAAAAAAATGAGTTTTGCAATAAGCCATCAATGCTCATTGTATTCAATGAATGTTCTTTTATGCTCTTTCAATACAAAAATGTACAAAATTTTATAATCCCGCGATGTAAAATATTTGCCCCTGAGAGATCGAGTCTGAAAAATCTAGTAGCTTTGTAATTTATTTTGACCAATCCAAATATTCTCCTTCTATATTTTCTCCTGCATTACTTCTCCTCATCGTCGGTGGCAGTATGATTAAATGGACATATTTTTCAGGCTATGTGGCGGGATGTACACATTGAAGTAATAGTTCATTATGGTTTTGCAATATTTTTTGGGAAAGCACTTATAATATGGTGTTGAACACACACAATAAGCATGAGATGAACACGACTAACACGAATTTCATTTTTCCTTTCTAAAAGATCTGGTATCAACTACCCCACGCTTATTAATAGGGCAAATTTTGGTATTCACCCACTTAGAGCTTTTAGATTTATAAATATCTTCATCCTTTTGAGGTTTCATTCATTTATGAATATCAACTTGGAACTTGGACCCAATCGGAATAACCACTCTTTGAGTTTTGGCACCAATGATATTCAATGAGCGAAGCGATCCATGAGGTGGCTGGAAATCTTTTTTTTTTTGGTTAGAGCCCCTTGAATTTGGTAGTTGGAAGGAAAAAAATTCAGAGAAATTGCAAATTCTATTTCTTTTTTATTTTGACAGTTCATAGACTCTTTAGAATCGAGTAAGGTATTGTCATCCTTGCATGAAGAACTTAAATTTATACATCCATCCATAACACCACTGGTATATATGTCACCTGCTTGCTTTTTCTTGTTTTGGTGGTCTAAGAAACATGACTTAGAACTAGGCAAATCACTAAATAGTTATTGTTGTTTCCACTTTTTTTAGGAAATTCCACATCTAGTAAAGTCATGACATTTTGCATGATATAAAATATAATGAATATATCTAAACCAACACCAAAAAAAATTAAAGCTTATATTAAAACATACGGGAGGCAACAAATGAATGATGTGGTACTTAACAATTTGTTTATACAACGACAAATTGTCTCTAGACCCTAAGAGCATCCACAATGGTAGTTGACTTAAAGACCACTTCTTAAGTGTCACATCATGAATTTTGATAAAAACTAGGTAAGAATAAACCACCAACAATGGTAGTGGACTTTAAGGAGCACTTCTAAGACACTTCTTTTAATTTTAAATGATAATCAATTAAAAATATATAACAAACCATATTAAATTGCATTCATTGATTGGTTGTATTTGCACAAAAAAAGAGGTACCAACTCCTTAAGTAAGAAGCAACTCTTTATTAAGGATTGATCTTCAAAACTCCACAATGGTACTCATTAAATAAGGAGTACTCCTTATTAAGAAATTGAGTTTAATGAGCTACCATTGTAGATGCTCTAAACTTCCTAACTTTTACCCAACCTTTTTAAGTATGAAAATTAATGATTGATGAGTTATTTATAAAGTTAAAAGAGTTATCCAAAACTGACTAGGATTTAGGAAATTTTGTCCTAAATCTATTTCCTAATTCAAACAAAAAGTAAATAAAAGGAAATTACCATATAATAGTTTCCTAAGTAAACTTCCTAAAATATCTCAATTCATCAAAATTGAATGTACATTTTCGAGTTTTCGACACTCAAATATATAATATATGTAATACTCCCACGTCCCATAAAAATTAATATTAGAGAAAAATGCACATATAACTCTACTTAATTCACATAACTGGAAATATATCCTTTGATAGATAAAAGTGCAAATATAACCCTAAATAGTTACTATATGTGCAAATATAACCCTTTTCAGCATATTTAGGTATGAATTTGGTGAAAATTCAATTTTACCCCTTAATTTTTTTAAAAAAACTAAAGATAGTAAATTTACTATGCTACTCCTAATGTTTCTTCTTCTCGCAAAGCATAACCCTAACCCTCCATAGCTTCAATTCGAGTCCATATCATCTGGTGGGGTTTTAGGGGCTGTGGGTCTAGATGGCAAGCGTGGTCTTAGGGGTAGCGAGACTAGGTTTTAGGTCCGGCGGAGTTAGATTTTAGGGGCAGAAGTTGTTGCAAGGCAAGCGGCGAAGGAGCCAGGTCTGGTGGGGCTAGGTTTTCAAGGGGAGATGGTGGTGGTGGGAGGGGGTTGGGCGGATGAAGAGGAGGGTGGAATTGGATGGTGATGGCGCATGGATAGAAATGGTCAGAGAAGATGAAGAATGAAGATAGTGCGCGGTGGAGAGGTGGAGCGAGCGAGGCAGCGCACAGTGTAGTGCGGTGAAGCATGGTCAAAATGGCTCATTGGCGACGATGAGTGGTTTCGGCGCGACCTGGTGTGGTGGAGCACAAGAAGATTAACTCACTGACACAGTTGAGCATGGTCAGATTAGCTCACCGGCGACGTCGGGTGGTTCCGATGCGGCCTTGTGCGGTGGAGCACAAGCAGACTGGCTCACCGACGAGGGAAACCTGGTATATTTTTCTTTCTCCGTTTGAATAGTGAAATATGCTTTCTGGTGGCTGTTTTTCCCCATATGTGTACTCTGTTTTATTTGTTTTCATGGGTGGGGTGTTTCCCGGCGAGGCGGGAGGGTGGTGGGTATAGTGTTAGGGTCGGGAAGATACTGGTTGGACGTTAATTTGTTTTTCGGCACGGTGGTGATGGTGGCAGAAAGCTTCAAGGGAAATTTTGTCTTTTAATTCTTTTTATTAAGGTGAAAGGGCATTTTGTTCATTTTCGCTAGGTCAATGGTCGAAAATGACCAGTCAATGCCGGAATTTGGTCTCTAGGGTTATATTTGCACTTATGTAAAGTAGTTAGGATTGTTTTTGCACTAAAAATTCTCTGAGAGTTATATGTGCACTTATCTGAAGTATATAGGGTTATATCTGTATACATTCCTTAATATTATTTACTTTTACCACAACATTTTAGGAGAAATGATGTGACGGAAAATAATTTTAAAAACGCAGGGATAGTTTGGGAAAACATTGAGTCAAATCTCAAAAAATTTAAACTAAAGAGGATACTGTGACAATTCAACAACATATTTTCTGTCTAGGATAATTTTAAAAGTATTTCATTTTAGATGGGATGGACAAAAATAGAAAAGATGCAAATTTTTAAGGAACGAAGGAAGCACATAGAGAAACGTAATTTTATTAATATTTTATACATTAAATAAATTGAAAAGGCATTATTTTCCCTAGAAAGTCACAACAATGTTCACAATAAAAATGAGACCAAATAAAATAAATAAATAATGAGATGTCTCTTGTTAGACAATCTAAATTTTAGGCGGAGAGTTTTATGGAATTCTAACTCTATTCTAGTTACGATGACCTGTCTCTAATAATTTTTTCAATGACCTATCTATAATTTTTTTCCAAGGACCTCTCTTCAATTTTTCTCATCATTTTTCCTCCAACTGCAATCTGAAAAAAAAATCAAAAAATCAAAAAAATGCAAAAATGCCAAAAATTAATATGGTCATTGAACTGAAAATTTCCAAACATTAGCTACAACTAGCAAAAACATCAACTAAAAATCATAAAATATCGACTAAAAAATTGTAGCAAAAATATATTAAAAAATCAACAAAAAAATTGATTTTTTTTTACTAAACCCAACAAAAATATCATAAACATCATAAGCTGAAATTCATAAAAATATCAACAAATCTTAATTTTTTTTTAAAAAACTACAAACATCAACCTATATCACCCAAAAGCTACAAACATCAAGTCATATCACCAAAATCTCTGCCAGAAAATGGAAAACATCAACATGAGAAAAAACACTATAAAACATCAACCTATATCATCAAAAATCTACAAACATCAACTTTTATCACTTAAACCTCACAGAGAAACTGGAAAACATCAACATCAGAGGGGGAAAAAAGCTAAAAAATATTAACCCAATAATCCGAAAAAACTACTAAACATTAACTCATGTCAACTAAAATTCTACCGAAAAATAAATGAAAACATCAACATGAGAGGAAAAAACTAAAAACATCAACTAAAAGGTTACGGTACCTCAAGAGTATAAATTTTTCAATCAATTTTTTTTTATAAAATATCAACAAAGCTTAAACTATCAAGTTTTTTTTAAAAAAATACTACAAACATCAACTTATATCACCCCAACAGCTACGAATATCAACTCCTATCAACAAAACCTCACATGGAAAATGAAAAACATCAACGTGAAAAAATACTACAAACATCAACCTATATCACCAAAAAAGCTACAAACATCAACTTCTATCACCTAAACCTCAGCTGGAAAATGAAAAAAAATAACATGAGATTTTTTTTAAAAAAAACTACAAATATCAATCCATATCACCCAAAAAACTAAAAAAAAAATCAACTCATATCAACTAAACCTCATTCGAATAATGAAAAACATTAATATGAGATGAAAAAAACTATAAACAAAAATATAAAAAAACTACAGTACCTCAACATCATAACTTTTTTTTAAAAAAAAAAAGGTCCTGTAGGATTCAAACCCAGATCACTAACATCAAAGTCTAGAATATTAACCACTACACCAAAGAACCATTGTTGAACATTCTCTCAGACCAATAGAAATAAACCTCAGCATGTATTTGAAAAAAATAAAACACGAAATTAAGGCTCATCTCTCACGAGCAAAAGCTAAGTCACCGTCCGCTGTCCGCTGTCAGAGTCATTAATCTCGAGCATGTTTGCACACACGAGTCATCCTGTCCATTCAATCGCGTGCATATCATGCGACGTATACATCTCAACATCATTCTTGTTTACCCTCATCGATTCGTTATTACCGTCGCCTAGTCACCGTCTTTCAACTCTGCAAAATGTAGCGTCGTCGCCTCATCGCATCGCCGCCACAGTTCGAATTTGCAACCCTACCGTTGCCACGTCACTGTCGTCGTTCGAATCTGCAAGCCCTAGCACCGTTAGATCATCAATCGCAGCATCGTCGATTGCAACATGGTCGCCCTGTCGCCTCGCCGCCACCGGAAACGTCGATCGATCGAGATCGTTGGAGCTCAACTTTGGTGAAGAAAAAACCCTAGCTTCGATATTGATCTCGATAATCACCGCGGCGGAAGAAGAAGAAGTGCGGCGGGACAGTGGCAGTTGGCGGTGGCTGCAGGCTTCTGATCGGGGAAGAAGATTCTGATCGGATTATGAAATTGAAAACAAAAATTTTGATTTTTAAAAATATATACTCCCTCCGTCTCGGAATAATTGGCACATACACTTTTGACTCGGTATTTTATACAAGATAATGTGGCAGAGAATAATTGTGAAAAAGTAGGGATGTTTTTGGAAAACGGTGGGCTCAGTCAAAAAGTTGTTGAATTTAAGAGGATATTGTAGGAATTTTACAACATGTTTTTTTACCATTTTGGGTAAGAATTAAAAAGTGTCAATTTATATGGGACAGATGAAAATAGGAAGTGAGTCAATTATTCCGGAACGGAGGGAGTATAATATTTTGATAATTGCACAGTAGGTCCCTGGATTTATTAGCATATTTTAAAATGAGAGTCTCAGGAAAGACGGTATGTCCATAAGTTTATGGACACTCCACTGTAATTTTTATCTTAAATATTGTAATATTTTATAAAATTTAAATATTGTATTTTAAAAGCAATAAGACAAATTTTTGAGAAAGACCGCATTTTCATAGGCATATGTAAATGTGGGGTTGAATTAGAATTATAAAAAGGTAAAAGGTTTCAGTTGCAATTTAATAAATTTATTATGTAACGTGTAGTAGTTTATAATTTTATAACCCGATTAATGCAACCCAAAAATTTTATCTCGATTTTTTCTAATTTATAGTTTAAACCTTGGCCTTTCCATAATATGTGGAAATACCGTCTTTTAAAATATGGACTCAAATAATAATGTGTACTTAAATGTGAAAATATAAAAATATATCATATAAAAATATTTTTAAATTAGTAGTAATTTAACAAATGTAATGCATAAGTAAAAAAATACAGTGGACTGTTTATAAGGTTATGGACAGACTACTTGTTAGGATACCCACTCTTAAAAAACTTCATACCAAATAAAATTTATAATAATTGCACAATAAACCCCCTATTTAAAGGTTTAGGGAATCTAAAACAAAACTTTGTCAATAATCTATAATAATAACTAAAGCAACAACTTTTTGACCATGTGGCACTATCACAGCCATCCACGTCATCTTGCCACGTCATCCTTTGTCAATAAATTTTCTACTAATTTAATTATGTTATTAATTTCTACATTTACAGTGTATCCTTGATAATGCCACTGTTGTATCTTTAATCCATCCATCTTTCTCTGTCCGCCTCTCTTTATTCCAAAACCTCTTCTTCTTCTTTCTTCTTTCTTCTTGGGACCTTCTCCCGCAAGCTTTGGGACCTTAAGAAATTTGTCATTTCAAGGGTTTCGAAAACTGTTCTTTTGGATAGTTCCAAACTGGAGAGACACTTGCTTATTCATACTGGGGAGAGCGTATTTAAGGTAATGTCTATTTACCTCTGAAATTGGATTATTCTTCTCTCTCATCGTCTAAAAATTTAGAAATTTTTAGTGCTCTATAGCTGTGTATGGGGTTTGTAGATTGCTTTGTTCTGTATTGTCATCATCTTCTGCAAATACAAAGTTTTTTTCTTGCTTTGTCGGTACTGATCATTTATCCATATTTTATAGATATGCTGTTAAACCTTAGTGTTTATGTAAAGTAAGATAGTATTGTTGAGTGCTCTTTCTTTCGGATTCTGATTTCAAACTTTGGTTTTGTTCTTTTAGTTAAAAGGGTTCTTTATAAAACATGGTTCAATACTATATGAAATAAGTGTTCATCGAGATGGAGCTTTCCAATGCATAAACTAGTCTTTTGCAAAGACGATGCTGTAAATGTGCTTGAGTGTTTGGTCCTATTTTGCTGATGTTAAAGTCTCAAATATTCTCATAATTACACACAAATTGGGGAAAATGATTCTACATTAACTGACAGATCTGCTGCTATTTTTGTGCCCATTTTTATCGATTTGCAAGATTGTGCAAGTCATGTGTAAATTTTGTGTGTGTTTCATCTATTTACTGAATGAATGTGAGTTGGTCCATTCACAAGATATCCTGCTCCATGTACCTCAATATACAGTTATCTTGATTGGAGGTGCTAGATTGGGGGGGTTATGCCCCCCAAAGAAAATTTCCATTCATAATCTAATGATTTTGGAATTACGACACTTTGGATATACCATTTAATTTTAGTTAATACGATCTCTATTTGAAGGAAAAAAGAAGTTAAAAGTCTTGAGGAAACAGATGTCTGAAAGTTATCTTTTCTATGTTATTTTTGTTTCTGAATCGAGGGGTCTGGAATCCAAGCTAATGGATTGATTGCAGTATTTCTGTAAGCAGTATTTGTTGGAGATGAAGATGAAATCATCAGGTGATTTTAAATCAAGGTGAAGATGAAATAATATGTGACTGATGTACAAAACCTATCAATCACGCCTCTTCTCTATACTACATATGTTGGCAATACTGCTACTTTCTTCTCCACACCAGTTGCACTACATTGGCCAGACATTGTGCGGGATTTTATCATGGAGATGGGCTGCTTTCTGAGGCGGAACTATATTTCCATAAGAATCCATGAGAGGTTTTGAAATGCAACAGATGCAATTCATTCTATAATGGATACATATACAAGTGTACTCTGGGTGGGTTGTAGGTCCTGTGAAGGTTGCTCGACATCAAGTGGACTTCAGGTAAAGCTGCCCCGTCTTTTTGGTGAATGACTTTGTAAATCTTTGATGAGGATTTTGTTCTTAATAACACATGCTTGCTTCTATTGGAGATTCCCCTTGACTTCTTTGATCCGTCAGCCTCTCAAACAATTCAAGTAATCTCGTGCTCCGACCAGAGATGTGCACTTGGAGCTCCAACTGATGATGGGCTATTATGGTAATTATTGATGAGCGATTGCATCAAAAAAATTTGGTGGAAGGTAGCACTGGATATTATAACATTAAATTATGAACCAGTATTTTTATTATGTTATAGAGTATATTCTTTTCCATTTTTTCAAAAAATGATCAGGTTTTACTTATGTTGGTATAGTTTATTTATGGTTGGATGTACTCAAATTTGGAAAATTCAATGTTTATACTGACTGGAAATGAATATGGGCTGAACTTATTTTCCAAAAGCTGAACTAAATCCGAAGTGTTTCCCCTCAAGATTAAATCTGAAGTTGGATCAAGTTGTCTCTTTTATGTTCTTCTGTATTAATCTTTACTATTCGTCCAGAGTAAGGATCAGCTCTTCAAATTAACTGGTCCAATCCTGTCTAAGTTGCGTTTTGATGTAGTTTTATTTTTTACTTATAATGATAACATAGCATTCTTTGATTGATAATAATTGATACTGAATAGAACACTAACTTGGAAGGTGCACTTAAAGTTGCTCTCTTTAAAAAGTGGAAGTTATTTGTCACAAGATTGATTTATTGCACTCTTTAGTAGGAAATTGATTTTGTACTCATTTTCCTGTTATATTGTGTTCCTTCATAATTTTATGATGCACTTGATTCAAGTGGAAACATCACCCTCAAATGGGATATTATAAATTGGGCCTCTGATGGCTATGTTGTAAGCAATACTCCTAATTGTTAAAAGTATGCGTATTCAAGGATCTTGATGGTTCACTAAATTGGAACATTAACTGTATTGATAGATTGTGATGTTGGATTGGTCAGGTTGAGGTCACAATGTGCAACTCCCAACTTATATCACATAATGTAGTTTTCTTGCATCTAATTTGATTTTTCATATTTGTATGCAGTTTTATTGCATCTAAATTGATTTTCATGTCTATTTGCTGAGTTTTCTTGCATCTAAATTGATCTCTGAAGCTGGAGTTTCTTGCATCTGTTCTCATTTGTTGCAGTTTCAGGCTCATGTTGCAGTTTCCCACTAATGTTTATTTTCTGGAATCAGAGCTGTTAATCATGAAAGATACAAATGGATGAGGATGATGTGTCCTGGCTGAACCTGATTTGCAGTTTTATAAGGCTGAAGTCTATTTTAGCAAATGCAGCTTATCTGGAAAATTTTTGGCTCTTACTGTTGCTGCCTTCTTATTACAGGAAGGTTCTTCATACCTCATCTTTGTAAAAATACAAATATTTCTTTTTCTGAGAATGACTTAGCATTATTTATAAAGATCTTATTGGATATTTGCCCTGAGTTCGATTAACACAAGAATCATATCTAAATAGATACCTAAGTGTAGTACTGTAGATGGGAAAAACACTACTTCGATCGTAATGCTGATTTAATATTTTTTGGGTTAGGGGAGCTGAATAAAACTCTCTCATCCACCTCTGGTGGATTTTCTGGAAAAAAAGAAAGCCCCGAGTTGAACTTTGGAATGGTCTTGGACCAAGAAAGAGATATGGAGCATGGTGGGAGCTCAAACTACCCAGCAAAGAGAGTGCTCAAAATACAAAGAAAATGTACTGCATTGTTGCAAGAAAACTCTTACCTGTAGTTGACCTTTTGCCATGACACAATCAACGAATAGCATATTGTTTGCAGGGGAGGAGTGGTAAACTCATGGCAATTTCTTGGAATTTTGGAGTAATTTTCAAGGTAAATATTGATGGCTCAGCTTCATCAAATCATGAAACTTTGGTTTGGTTGTCCAACTCCAATGGACTATACGACTTTGGTTTGTTTCAATGGACGGTAATTTTCTTACCACGCACAGGAGAATACTAAAGATAAATAAAAAAATAATCCAATGCTACTTCAATTTGCGTTTGGAAAATCACTTATTTGCATTATATATATGCTCCATTTATTTTGGAATTGTTTCCTTTTATCTTTCTTTTCATTCTTTTGTTTTTTCTCATTATTTATGTCAATTTTTTTTCTACATTATTTTTAAGATATTATTTTAGGCAAAATTTTGGAAAAGACCGTCTATCCACATGTATATAAAAAGACGGGGTTAAATTAGAATTATAGAAAGGTAAAATGCTATAGTTGTAATATTAAAGATTTATTATGAAACACACAAAAGTTATAAGTTACGACCTAATTAATGCAAGCCAAAAATTTTATCTTGGTTTTTCTAATTTGCATTTTAAACATTGATCTTTTCATTACTTAATAAACGATCGTTTTAAAGTGATGGACTCATTATTTTATAATTAATTATGAAGAGTCCGCCTACTGTATTCTTTTATCTATTTTCTTTTTGTTGAAATATTTCCATTTTCTGATCTGATTATCACTCAACTTTATGTACATTTACTGAAAACATAATCTGATACAATTATTTTGATTAATAATATAATAACCATTTTGAATTCAAAAATATCAATTAATAAACAATCAATTATTTATTCAAATAAAAAATTATAGTGTAATTCAAATAATTTATAGAATTATAATTTATTATTCTCTTGTAATGTCTCCTGACATATGGTCTCTTATTAAGTTATGAAGTATATACCATTTTTTACTTATACGTTGTATTACTTAAATTATACACTAATCTTTTAAAGTTAGTTAACCTATTTTTAAAATTATGTTTACTCCCTTTGTCTTATTTTAAACTGTAATAAATTATTCATTCAGTCAATTTTTTTAAACTTTGACCATTAAATTGAATTAGTGTATAAGTATAAATATTATCGAGTGATGCCGTATTAGATTCATTATACCATATATATTTTAAAAATATCAAGTGACACCTTATTAAGATTCATTATACCAGAATTAATTGTTGATTCATTATCACTATATTTTCTATGCCAAAGTCTTGGGAAAGACGATTTTTCCATAGGCTTATGGAAAGACGGACTTTAATTATAATAATAAAAGGTAAAAGATCTTTGTTGTAATATTAAAATTTTATTATGCAACGTGTAGTAGTTATAAATTTTATAACCCGATTCATACAACCCGAAAATTATATATTCATTTCTTCTAATTTACACTTTAAATTTTGGTCTTTCCATGACTTATAGAAAGACCGTATTTCAAGAGACGAACTATTACTAGAAAGATAAAATATTTTATTTTAATATTTTAAAATTATTATTCAACGTACATTAGTTATAAATTTATGACCCAATTAATGTAATCCAAAATTTGTATATTAATTTTTCAAAAGACGACTCAATAAATAAAGTGAAGAATTAAAATGGGTGAATTTAAGAAGAAGGCATGGAACAAATGTTGTAACTTGTAAATGTTAACTTTGTAGGTACCGATACTTGCGCTTACGATACCTTCCTCCCATGGTAGCCGCCAAACCCCTATGCGTGTAACATTCGGCACCTCCTAATCACATTTCCAAAATCATCCTTAGGATAAGTTTAGGTTCAATGCATCTAGATTTATCCAGAGATGGTAAGAAAGGAACGTGTATGGAGATGAAATTAATAGCCGCCATGAATAGTGGGTCGAACATGGATATTATTAGTTCACATCCGCGCCATACCCGTCCCGCCCTACTAAACCCGCTAAATACCCACTAATTTAGGCAAGTATCCTCCTGCAGGGCAAGTATATAGCGGGTTTAGTATCCTCCTGCATGGCGCCATACCCGTCACCGCCGACAAGTATCCTCCTGCAGGGCGCCAGCGGGTACGATTCAGATGAGAAAACCGGTACTTTCAATGTTTTTTTAGCATTTCTTGTAGCTTTTCATGGGGTTCGTACCCATTAAGGCACATATAAAAAATCAGTGCCCATATTAGTCAGCAATGTGGCTGCGGATTGAATTGTAATCGACAGAGTTCAGTTGGAATTGGAAAATGTAATTTACAATAGACCTGGGTTGTTTTTTTTCCGATTTAGTTGGTTGATTATATACTATTATGGTGTTGGTTAATGTTCATCATCTTTTGGATCAATGTGAATTTTTTGTTTCTATATGTTTTGGAATGTTGTTGGGTAATTTTGGAAGTAATATGGATTGACTGTTTGAATGTTAAAGGGGTTTAATTGTGATGGGGTTTGGTCGGAAAATAGGGAGGGTGCCGGGAGAGGGCGAGGGCGGAGGTTTCCAGGGGCCAGCAGAAAGGGGGTGGGTGGGTGGATTGGCTGTGAAGAAAACATGGGGAAGAAGCGGCGTTGCTGTGGTGGTGGAGGCCAGCGTTACATGCGAGGCAAGCGTGCTCCGGTCGCCGATGCAAGGAAAGTGAGAGGAATAAGCGAGCTTCGGTCGATGCTGCGAGGAAAGCGAGGGGAAGAAGCTCCGGTCGTTGTTGACGGTGACACTTTGACGGCGGGGAATTTGGCAGTAAAGGGTGAGGGCAAAGGAGGAGGGAGAGAGGGAGGTGGCACAGTGAGTGGGCTGTTTGTCGACATTGGTGGGCGTAGCAGTGATTAGGAGGAAGGCGGTGGTTTCCAGCGGCGGAGGTGGTTTCTGGAGGCAGCAAGGCGGCGTCGGCATTAATTTTTTGAAGAAGAAATATAGGTTTAGGAAGAGAGGTATTTTTGTCATTTCATTTTTTTTCTTGCCCGAATTCGACTGGTCAACGCCGAAAATAATGATTTTGGGTATATCGGCACTAATTTTTTGAAAGTTATGGTTAGATTAGTACATACAATTGTTAGTTAGGGTTATATTGGCACTTTCTGAGATTGTCGGGTTATATTGACACTTTCAACCTAAAGTCAAGGTTATAAATGTAAATACCCTATTATTATTTGTGCATAATGCACATATCTTACCTATAATATTTTCATTTACATACATTCAAATTTTTTAATATTAAAATTATTATAATAAAGTGGATTTTAGGTATTTTTGAAGATAAAAGTGGAGAGGGGCCCGAGTGGGTAATGGGGCGGGGTTGGATTTTATGTAATACCCGATGGGGCGAACGTGGATTTTAATGTTGTACCCGCCTTGAGTAATGTGGTGGGTATGTGTATGAAATTTTTAACTAGGCATGAATATGGAGGTACTATAATTTGTAGCGCCCCTCCTCATTGTCATCCCTAGATTTATCCTTGCATTAGTATATTAGCTAATTATGGATGTGTTTGACGGAACATTGCTTGTAAGTAAAAGTGATTTAATTTAGAAGTTGGAGGATACCAACTTCTATTTTCCCTTGAAAATATCTATTGCTTTTAAAATAATTATTTTTCAACACATAACCAAACAATTATAAATTTATAAATTCTGCCAAACACATTCTATAAGAGTCCGTCGAGCTAAAGACGATATTTCCTTAATAATTGTTTAGGTTGGGGTTTTCTTAACTTATTTGAATTTCCGTTCAATGATATTTCAATTAGATGTTATTTAGCTTAGTTTTGGTCTATTGTTCTAATTTTTATGTAAAATTTAATTTTATTTAAATTCAATTTAATAGAAAATCAGTTTGAGAAGAGAGGCCTTAAACCTTGTAAAATTGTTGCATATTTCAATACTAAGACTCTGCCAGTTTAATAAAAGAGAAATATACGAATATAACCCTAAATATTTGAGAAAGTGCATAACTGTGAGATAATTTTTAGTGTAAAAATAACCCTAACTACTTTACATAAGTGCAAATATAACCCTAAAAATTATATTCTAGCATTGACTGGCCATTGACCAACCGGAAATGACCAAAATGCCCTTTCAAACTAATGCAAAATTTTAAAAGATAAAAATGCCCTTTGTCTGCTACTATTCTGCCACCACTGTCACCCCACCACCTCCAGGCTGCCACCAGCACGCCACCCCCTTCACCACCAGCCACCCTCAACTTCTACCTCCCCCCAACCCCAACCCCGACACCTACACCTTACACCGCCAGCCCTGCTACATCCCCTCCAGCCTCGCCACCCCTCCTAAAAATGTCCTGCTACCACCCCCTCCAGCCCCTCCCGCCATCCCGCCTGACAAAACCCTAGCGCCGACGCCACCCCATCCCAATCCTAGCGTCGGCGCAACCCCAACCCTATTTTCGCTCGAGTCCAGCCACCGATTGGCACGAATTTGTAGAATCATTGATTGGGAATGAGGCAGAGTTTGAGGCGCGAATTTGCAGAGATCTATAATTCACCCTCCCATCCTAATCGTCGTCGACATATTGGATCATGACGTCACAATCCTCGATGGAGCAACGCTCGCTGAGGTAAGTTAAGCGGCGACGGTGATGAAGCCGTCGTGGTCCTGGTCGTACCATTTGAACGCATCGCACCTTCATCACTCCGGCAAGATCTTGCCCACGGGTTCTGGCGAGGTGGCCGTGAGCTCTCTAACGGGGTGCTGGCTAGGGTTTTGTTGGGCAAGATCTCGTCGGAGGAGAAGAGAATAATGAAGATCTCGTCGGAGGAGAGGAGAATAATGAGAGGAAATTAGGGCTTTAGGTAATTTTAATATTTTTTAAAGAGTGATAAATTTATCTTTTTAACATAATCTGGGCTTAAACTGTCGGAAAAGGTTATATTTGCACATACACTAAGTATCTGGGGTTATATTTGCACTTTCAATTATCACAAAGTTATATATGCATTTTTATAAATTATGTAGAGTTATATATGCATTTCTCTCAATAAAATTATAATTCAGTTCATCTCAAAATTGTACATCGATGTATCCATGTTTTATAGTTTCTAAATAAAAACAACTCTGATTGAGCTTTCTGCATCAAACTCACACGAATGTGCCTCTTTTCACAAATACTAGATAAATTTTATCACGACGGTTGAGATTTGGTATCAATATTTAACTAGTGACACCATTTGAATCTCACTATAAAGATTGTTGTATTAGGTGATCTATATGGATTATTGGATTAATATGTATTTATCAAAAGAATTAGAGAACTAGGTTGTGATTAGTTTGAAGAAAATGGGTATTGATATATCACGCCCTTTATTTTATTACTACACACCCTAATACATACATACATATATACATACATACATACATACATATATATGCGTGTATAATATTTAATTAATTTTAAATTAAAAATCTAAATTTGTCCTCCTGACACTTGTCGCTGGCTATCGGCCACCGCCACCGGCGGCAGACATCGTCAGAAAATTTATGCAGAACCACTCCTTCCCGCCACTCTTCCCTCATCATCACCACTCTGCCGTCACCGTTCGAAAACCCAACCTCTCCCCTATTGAAGCCCAGCCCTGCCACCATCAACCCTTCTTCCTTGTTTTCCGGCGACGAAAACCCCTTCCGCCGGTGTTGCGAACTTTCCTGTTGCAAACCAGATCTCCTCTGCACTCACCATTGCCTGAAACCCAGATTTTCTGACGAGGTTCTCGTCGGCGCCGTGAGCAAACAACAAGGCCGTCGCCATCGAAAGCAAACCATAAGCTCGTTGTCGTCGAGAGCCACACGACGATTGGAAACGAGAGCCACCACAGTGAGAACCACGACCAAAAATTGGAAACGAGAACAGTGGGGGACGCGGAAACGAGAGCTGGTTCAAGGCGAGGAAACGAGAGCCGGGTCGCTGGTGGGGAAATGAGAGCCGGGCCGGAGAGAGGAAACAAGAACCATTGCGCTAGCGGTCCGAAGAGAGCCGGGGTGAGGCAGGGCAATGAGAACCAGGGTTGGGGCTGCGCTGGGCAGGAGAGCCACTGCGCCTGATCTGAAACTCGTGTGGGCTGGTTGTAGAAGGCAGATGAGAACGACGTCGGGGACATGGAAATCGAAGGTTCTTCAATGCCGGCGGACCCAGGGGCGGAGCCAGAAAGAATTCGTGGCGGGGGCTAATATGCAAAGAAAAAAAAATCGTCAATTTTTCTTTATATCGGAGGGGGCTGAAAAAAAATTTTAAAAAAATTTTACCCTAAAAATACCC